>JABUQX010093460.1:82500-90602 GCA_015478945.1 Trachelipus rathkii | reverse complement strand
ACCTCATCCCCAAAATACCTATTCCTTCTTGCACCATCAAACCCACACATTCACTATCACTCCTTTATTACTGTTAATATTGTGTAGATTCTCGAAGTGTTCTTTCCACACCCTCTCACACACCTACTTCATCAGTTACAAAAGCACCATCCCTATTCATTATTCTAAGCAGATTCCCTTATTCTCATTCTTAACCTTTCTGCGCTTCTTTCCAGAAGAGCTTCCTATTCCTTGTAAGTCCCCATTCATTCTTCCAAACTGTTCATATTTACCTCTTCTTTCTTCCTACGTATACACCTTTTAGTATTTTTCCTCCTTATAATTCCAAGCATCTTTCTTTGAGTCTTCATCATTTGCTTTTAGTAAGACATTCAACCACGCTTCTTTTTTACCTTTAACCGCTTTCATCACCTCTTCATTCCACCATTCACTGTTAACACTTTACTTCCTACTTTTTAGCACATCCACATACTTCCTTTGCACTACTAATTGCTTCCCTTCATTTGCCCCAGATTTTTTCAGTAAGTTTCAACTTGTCTTCACATTCAACTGTTTTACTAGCTGAGCGCTCTTACATACTTATCCTTATTATCTTTCAATTTGCTATATATATATATATATATATATATATATATATATATATATATATATATATATATATATATATATATATATATATATATATATATATATATATATATATATATATATATATATATATATATATATATTTTGTTTTTTTTGTTTTTGCAGTTCAATAGCTTCCATGACTCTGCAAAAGTGTGAAAACGAGTCTTATAAAGAATTACAGATGAAGTATGGTGAAAAAATACCAGAATATTTGTACTTTAACAAAGGTCTTTAATCCTTGATAAGAATAGGGGAACCGTATTAGAGTTAAGCATTTGCGGGTCAAAAATTATTTTAATTAGTTATTCAGATCAGGAAAATTGATATAGTCCTTTGTTTAAGGTATGTGGGTTCTGTCACGTTAGACACGTTATTTGACTTTATATATCCATGTAAATTGCAAAATATTATTATTATTATTATTATTATTATTATTATTATTATTATTATTATTATTATTATTATTATTATTATTATTTAAGTTTCTCTCGGATTGCCAGTATGGTTTTCTTAAACAACAATCCTTTGAAAATATTTTTCCCTCTTTTTATTCTACCTTTGGAACTTTAATGATTTTTGTATTATTGTGCTGGAACAAGTTTCAACATAGGGTCCTGTACGTTAAGTAGCAGATTGTCTACTAGTTTCAAAAGCGTATTGTTTAGATAGGCATCGTTAGACCCATTTCATTTCTCTGTAATTTAGTTGTGAAATCTAATATTTATTTAACTTTTGCGTAAAGAGTGATCAAATTTTTTTTTTGAGATATGTCTATAATCCAATTCTAGATATTAAAAACTTTTCAAGAGCCACTGACAAAGTTCATATTCAAATTTACTGGTTTTTACCTTCCCTGCGCGCAAGATTTCATTTTCTGACTTTGTATCATTCTTGCCATTTTTATAAAACTTCATATATTTGAGAGACTGTTACCTTGAAAGAGCTTTAGTCTGTATATTTCGTGCTTAAGTTAATTTGACCGAGTACATAATTTTAATTATTTTATGTAACAGACTGGTTGTGAAGGACAAATTTTGGTAAATTCTAGCTACCTAATAAAATTAGTTTTTTTTTTCTTCAGATGTAATATTACATTCAAACACTAAAATAAGAGCCTTTAGTAAAAAAGATTAGGTTTAAAAATCTTATTAAATATGTTTAAAATTTTCAATTGAAAAGATTTCTTCCACCTCATCCATAACGGTTTTTTTTTAGGGACCTATAGATGTTTTTGTACATTTGTTGTTAAAAATTTCTAAATTTTGTTTGATTTATAGTTTGGTAAAATATAGATAATTTGTTTAAAGTTGTCAAGAAAAGCGAACAGAAAGTTTCGTTGCTCCACAAATTTAAAAATAAATTTCATATTTTTGGTAATTTCTAATAGTCCGAACACAAATGCACAAATGGGTAGAGTTATAAAAAAAAAAAAAAACTATCAACTGTAGTACAGCAGGTAAGGCCCGTAGTGGAGTCAGTTTCTTCACTGTTCAACCATTCAGGAAGGAATGCAGATTTAATTTATTGTATCCCTTTTGTAGAATCTTTTTTTTTTCTATTAATGAATTTTGTTTTTTTATATTGGGTAACTAGTTTAAAAATGGGAAAAAAAGACAGTAGTTTAATTCATGCATAATTTATTTGAAAGTAATGAATAAAGAAGAGTACTATACATAGACACAAACCTGGAAAGCACGAAGGAAATAACACACACAATTAAGAAAGTCTATTAGTTAATTTTGGAGACAGACTTCTATATATATAAATTTAATGAGGTAAACGTATAGTACTTTCCAAAATAACTATATATATGTATATTCATTATATTAATATAAAAATAGATTAAAAATTTTTCTATAAAATATATGGTAACATAACAGTTAACGAGTGTGGTTAAAAAAAAAAATCAAGAAAAATAAGTGTTAACTATTTAATGTATTTACAGTAGAAAAAGAGAACCAACACCAAAAGTATGCCAAAATTTAATTTTAAGCTGAATAGCAAACTACCATTTCAGAATATAAAAAGTACATTCATCTTGAAATTATAAAAAGAAACTCCAATAGTAATAAGTATTATGCAAAAAATTTACTTATATTTATAATAAAAACTTGTGTTAACTGAACATGATTCTTTAATTATTCCCTTTACTTCTGTTATTAAATGAGATTTCGGGAAATACAATTTAAGAATCGAACTCTCTTTAGCATAACATAATTATAGCATAACATAATTATAAGCATTAATTGAAAGAAGAGGACTTAGTCTTTTTTATTAATGACGCCCTAAAGAGGAGTACAAAAACGGTTTGTTTTTAAACGTTAAATGTACGACACATAATTATTATGCATCTACATTATTATTATTATTATTTTATTATACAAAGGATAATCTGAAGTACATACGATATGTATGTAAAGAATTAATGACAAATTATCTCTGTATTATAGTTTGTACTGTGTCGGTATCCGTTTGATTATGGTCTGGTGTTTTTAAAACACGGAATTAATAAAAGATACTCTTTATATGATAATGAAAGAAAATTCTTTCAAATAAAATCATTTTCCATGTTTAACACATGATATATATATATGGCATTTTGTATCAATTATAATTAAACACATACTTATATGTAAGCTTGTTACGAGATTACAAGAAAACTAAAAAAAATCGCCTTATTTAATTTAGATTTTCTATCTCTAATAAATGTCTCTTAAACATATCACTTACGCTACTAAAAATGTCTCCCAAAAATAGTCGATTAGCTTTATAGTTTCAAATTTGGGAATTATTAGGTTTCCCCCCCCCCCCCCAAACCTCCCAGTAGGAAAGAAAAAAGTTCGGGAGGTCATAGTATCGGTTTTTCTAATAATAAAATAGTTCATATTACCATGTGTCTCATTTCAAAGGAATTACAAAAAGAACTGGAATTAGGGCAATGCTTTTCTTCCTTCCCGCTATAGTAAACAGGCAAATATGTCAACTTTATAATACAATTCCAGTTTAAACAGTATATCAGTAATCAATTGATTGTTGGGTGACATTGTAAGAATGTTGTCATAAATTTTCACATTGAATATGCAAATATGGTACTAGTTTATTTATTTGTGATAGTACCACTAGTACTATTGAAGATTACGTTGACAGTTTCCTAACTGCAAATTGACGTGTCATTTACAAAATATTAATCTATCCCGTTTCCCTATTTCATCAAAATAAACCCGTTCAATATACTTAAAAGCATTTCACATTCCAACACATCCTGAAACTATGCAAAATACACTTACACAAAGAGTGATGCGATTAAGAAAGTTAACTATTCCTTCCATAGCAGTACCATCAAAAAATGAACATTCCACATTTGCATTTAATACCATTCTTACTCTACCATCAACAACAATACAAAACTTAAATAAAGCATGTTATCATATGTTCCAAAGAGTTAACTGCACACCAAAGGATCGAGAAAAGTGCTGAATGCAAATTAATATTGTAGATTTTTTTTTTTTTTTTTTTTTTTTTACCCCCTCGTTTTGGGACCGATACTAAAACATCCCATTATATATATATATATATATATAAGGTTATATAGGAGCAAAGATAGTATATATATATATATATATATATAAATATATATAGACATATAAGTTATATATATATATATATATATATATATATATATATAGTATATATATATTATATATATATATATATATATATATATATATATATATATATATATATATATATATATATATATATATATATATATATATATATATATATATCATCTACTCAAATATTTTCTATTAAAACTGGCAGTAGATCGAACATGAAAGTGTCTTACTGAAAAAAAAAAAAAAATTATATCCCTAAAATTCTTGGAAAATATATTCGGGAATAATACTTTGGAAAATATAAGTTCACTTTATTTAATCTAACACAAAAATTAATAGCGAGAAAGAGGAACACTTGCATATATATTGTAAACATTCTTAACAAAAAAAGATATTATTTTTTATTAAAAAATTGTGAAAGACTGATGAGTGTTTTAAGAATAATACAACTAATAAAAAAAAAAAAAAAAAAAAAAGTCTTGATAAGTTATGAGTTTGTAAGTATTTCGTTCATTTGTATATTTAAAAAAAAAAACTTAATAACATTAGATGTTAGTAACAAAAATAGTGACAATATATATTAATGCTTTATATTTACAACAAAAAAATAGATTTATATCTAATAAAAAAATACATATATTTAATAATCTAATATTTATTTAACTAAAAAATATTTAAACAATGCTTAATAGAATATAATATTAAGCTGCATATATATATATATATATCAGTTATATAATATATTAGTATATATATATATATATATATATATATATATATATATATATATATATATATATATATATATATATATATATATATATATATATATATATATTGAGATCTTGTATCATTTATATAGCCTCTTAATATTATTTGAAATTAACATTAATAATAATACTTAAGCAAATTTTCATGATTAATGAATAGAGGAAAGATAAAGATTGATTCGGCTGTTTCCCTATCAGAAGTGAATAAAGGGTCTTGAAATGTCCTGCGTGTGTAGATGTATTGAAAATCTTTACTGACTCAAAAACTCTGCATAATGAATATCGAACATCACCAAGAAAGGTGCGAATAGAGCCAGTTATCGTTACATAACTTTATTGCTAACTGGTATCAGATTTCAAAATACAGTCGGATATATATATATATATAGTATATATATATATATATATATATATATATATATATATATATATATAATATATATATATATTAAGGTATATATATATATATATATATATTTATAAGCTAGACTATGAGTCAAAGGAGATTTTACTCTCCATCAGCGGGATTCGAACACTGGACTCCGCGTCGCTGAGTTAACAGTAACCGGGCGCCTTATCCACTAGGCCATCCACGTTCCCAAAAAAGAACGTTTCAAGTCCAGCTTTTAAAGCCCCCGGTCTTCTCCCATAATTGCTGAGTACTCAAAAGGCCTATATATATAGCCTCATATATATATATATATATATATATTATATATATATATATATATATATTATATATATATATATATATATATATATATATATATATATATATATATAGTATATATATATATATATATATATATATATATATATATATATATATATATATATATATATATATAATTCAAGTGAAAAGATCTACTGAAAGCCACCAAAGGAATGTAAAATTCAGTCTTAAAAACAGTTCAGTTACAAGCCGATTTACACTGGGAAAGAATAGTGAAAATAAAGGATACAAATATGCTATGGAAAGAAAGAGACTGTGGAGAATTAATATGGTTTGCTGAATTAATGGGGCGAATAAACCCAGGCTACATCCAGTTTCTGAAGAATGGCTGCATAAGCAGATCCACCTTATATTTAAAATGTGATTCGTAATTCATACAAGGACAATGACGAACGTACATAGAGTAAAGAACTCCGGTTGTGTAAAATGTTTTAGAATTGTCAAAGAATATCTTACCTTTAAGAAGCCTATTTAAAATATGACAGTATTTATTTCAAGAACAATTGCGAGGGATGGTAAAACTCAAAATATTAAAAACTTACGGAGATTTAATCTGTTTGTGTTATAATCCTGCAGAAAACTATGCTTAATAAAAATATGAATGGATTGCATTTTAAACATTGAAAGCAGGAATGTCTTTGCCTCGAGGAAACTGGAGAAAAATATGAAGAAAAAGTTACTACAAGTCCAAGTGAAATATTTCTAAAGGTTAGTAGTTTTATTCAACATTATTGCATTAAAGGATTCACAAGTTATGTTATCTGATCAGGACCGGACCAGGAACATGAGTCAAAATGAAAGTCTGACGAAGGATCACGTAATACAAAAAAAAATAAGTTGGGGTCAAGACATAATGCTGGAAATCTCTAGTTTCTGAAGGAAAAAGTTCTGGTTTGAAAAGGGTAAATCTGAAATCCACCATTCTGATAAATATATAGGAATATATTCCAAACCAATGATTCAAACTTCCATAAAATAAAAATAATTTAATACCTTCAATAGTAGTGGATACATATGAGGAACCAATTTGCAGTTTGAAAATGTTTAAAGCTACTGAAAGTCCTGAACCTTTCAAAATGATACCCAGTTGTTGTTTCTTCCTTAGAAAAGAGGGTGAATTTTGGAATTGCAACCAAAAAAAAAAAAAAAAATTAGCCAGTAAGAAAGATTTAAACCTCAACTAGTAACTACTGAAACAATTTCAGGGAAACGACTGCTTAAGAGGAATAATCATAGGTCACCTTTCGATACAAAATGACTGCTTAATTTCGTGTCGAGGGCATGTTTTGAAGTTGAAAAAAATAGTACAAATTGAATTGTCACCTTAATAGTGTATCAAAAGTATTGATGGACCGATAAATCGTAGGCATATTAGAGCAGAAAAATTTGAGAATAAGTAATAACAAATGAACTCTGCGAAAAAATCAGGTGCATATGCTTTTGCTCACTGACAAAAAAAAAATGTACATTAATTTACTTGATTGAGTATATTCTCTTTTAACTATGATCATAGTTTCATTCAGTATGTTGATTATTTTGACTATACATTTATAAACTAGCCTACCATTTCTATATTCAAAATAACTTCCAGCAGATACTAATCCTTTTCTTAACTTTAAAATCTTTCTCTTTAAAACTCATTCCACCAATGAGTTCCTCCAATCACATCATTTTCTCTTTATCCTGTTCTATCTCTTCAAGGCTTACCGTGAGTTAACATTTTTGGCACTTCGGTGCTGTTAAGTGATCGGGTTGCAGACCTACTTCTTTGATTTGATTTCCCTTGAAAATGATTTTTGACTCAGGTGATTTTCTCTGGAACTGAAGCGTACATTTCATATACTTTCCCTTCAACTAAAGCGATAAACCATGGTTTAACACTGCTCGTTCTTCTATTCGCATCAGGGACGCCACGCTCTTTCTGGCATTTTATAAGAAAATGCCTACTCCAACTTTGCTTCTTTCTTTTTCCCTCTTCTTAAGTTTCTTTCAACATCACAACTGTTGTATTACATTCTGCCAAAGCTGAACTTATCAATCAAACCATTGCTTTTTATTCCTCTAGACGATCCATAGCTATTCCTCCTCCTTCTCCTCTAACTTATTTATGCCTAATATTGATGTTTCTGCTTCCTTTGAACTTAATACTAAGGTGGTGTATTGTCCTGATGACATCCCTACAGTAGTTCTTAAAACTTGTGCTTATGAACTTGCACCCGGTCTTTGCCTTTCTACTTCGATCTATCTTCCTGCTGAAGACGTGCGCCCCCATTCAACCTCTGCCTAAAAAGGGGACCCCCCCCCTCTCCATCCTCCAACTACAGTTCTATCGCTTTAACCTCAGTTCTTTGG
>JABUQX010093460.1:75000-77500 GCA_015478945.1 Trachelipus rathkii | reverse complement strand
ATGTTCTGTTCCAACAGGAAGGCAAAAACTCGATTACTACGAAAGTTAAGATTTCGATAGGATATGCGGAAGGCATGCAATGCTGGGAGAAGTAGCACTCAGATAAGATTGTTATAAGGCTGAGAGGCCTCGCAACCCCACATAGATTATGAAACGATCGAAGGGCTAATGAGAGCAAATGGGCAGGTCGGGAGTCCACCCGCATCATAAGGAATAAATGGCAGGTGGTATGACCCAAGAAATCGAGCCAGGGCCAGAAAGGAAACCTCAACGTTTAGTTGATTGGAAAATTTATAGCAGGGAAATGTCCAGGCGTTACAGCAGGAGGAAGTACTGGGCCATTCGACAACCCTGTGAGATTGATGTTTGTTTGGCCTCCCTATCGGCTTGTTTGTTTCCAGGAACCCAACATAACGCAATGCTTTGCTTCTTCGTTTCTTCACATGCAACGAATAGAGGGACGTTTGAATGAAGAGACCAAAGAGTTCTTATGTCGATCGGTCAAGTAACGCCACTAGAACGCTACTAGATCGGAAAAAAATGGTAAATTTACCCTCTGGATGCTGTGGTGGCATACTGATTCTGTCACCGCCATCAAACACTAGTTATTCAGTTCAGCCGAGAAAACAGGACGAAGGTGGAAGGGTGTGCGGATATAAGTGATGTCCGGAACCGTCAGTGTAAACTGCTACCGAGTCGCTATGGCTTTCCTTCATGGTACATAGAAAATTCCTCAAACTGTACCTGGTGTGCCTCTGCCAAAGAGTTGAATCTCAATTACCAAACAGCAGGGGGCGGATAAACTCACTTGGAATAAGTGAGTTGAAATTATTGCATTGACGCTGACCGCTCGCTGAGAAAAATATTCGAAGAAAGTTGAAGATGGAAGTAACAAACCCAGCAAATGGCTAATAAGAAGGATTAGAGAGGTCAAAGGCCGATAAATATATAACTGAATAAGGGAGGAATAAGAGCACAAAAGCTGTTTCCTAAGCAGGACATAGACGTCACTCTCCGCCTTCCAGCTCCATCCTTTCCCGGTGAAGAACCAAATGTTTCCTGTAGCTATCCTATTAAGTAAGGACGGCGACCTGGAAAATGGCACAACATAGTTAGTTTAAGCTTCGTACCAACATGATGTAAAGGTGGAGCATTGTATGTTTTGCCGCAACCTCCAACTCACTGAAGTTAGGTGACGTAAGCAGACAAGGAACGGCGGGGAAACGTAGCTTTTGAGGTTCGCGAGTGATTATCGAGCAGCAGTCCCAAAAACCTCACCGTCGGCTTAACACATGATAGGGGAGCCATAGAGCGCTCGTAACATAGGGAAGCAATTGTATTCGACCTCCTCGACGGGGATTTTTCCGAAAAGGGCATGAATGATTAGTTTCGAATGTGGAGAATCTGTAAGCCACGTACTGGGAAAGGGCGGGAAAATAAGATCAGGAAGCATTTTAAATTACAAAAACAATGACTTACTAAGAAAATCAGTAATTAAAAATAATAATAATTAATAATTTATTATTATTATTATTATTATTATTATTATTATTATTATTATTATTATTATTATTTTATTATTATTATTATTATTATTATTATTATACCATAAAACATAAGGAGATGTAGAAGAACCACTAAACAAAAAGAAGGTGAATCAAACAAAAATCATTAACGTAAGTCTCTGCAATACAAATTCGGAAAAAAGGTATCTGAACCCCAATCACCACCACCCACTACAACAAGGTGTTTAGTTAACGGAGGTAATAATAATAAAATAATAACGCATCATCTGATGCAGGTTTTCAAATCTGCACGGTTGCAAGTTTTTATAAAACCTTTTTTTTTATCCAAGTCTACACCTACATTTAAAATTCATAAAAGATACTTTTTAACCCATTTTCAATGTAGCATAGTGCGCAATAATAAAATTAGCAAAGTTTGAAAAAGTTGGTGTTATCTCTGATGCACATAACAACTGTGTTTGATCGTTCCACAACATCCATGCAGCTTGTTGTAAAAGACCGTCTTATTATTTAAATCCCATTAGGAATTAGATGCGGGCTTTTTGGGGTTCTTTACGCAACTTTATGCCCAACACTTCATTTTCCTGACTATCAATAGCTTTTCTGCTTATGTTGTCCCTATTGCTCGTTTTTCCCATCTTACAAAGATGAATCTACTCTGCAGCCGTCTCTTTTACTTTTAGAAAGCATTTCTGCCAACAGGGAATAGCATATGCTGAGAAGTGCCTTGAGATAGTCTTGGTGTCGTATCGCTGTTGAATAGGCGCTGATCGCAAGTAAGGTCTCGGGTCCGTGATCTCTTCTTAAAAACATGTATACACACAGTACGATCACTGGTTAGCCTGCGGTAGGAATCGGTTCCTGGAAAAACACACCCTTAAGGTCTCTAACAGGAGATTACGTAATAATGGGATGACCGGGGTCCTATCGACTATGGATTATTTGGGGAAGGTAGCAGTACAATGTCATCCCTT
>JABUQX010093460.1:57500-67500 GCA_015478945.1 Trachelipus rathkii | reverse complement strand
TCTCTCTCTCTCTCTCTCTCTCTCTCTCTCCTCTCTCTCTCTCTCTCTCTCTCTCTCTCTCTCTCTCTCTCTCTCTTTCGTTTTTCTTTTTCGTGTGCTTTTATTGTGGAGAATCTCTCTCTCCCTCTCTCTCTCTCGTCTCCTCTCTCTCTCTCTCTCTCTTCTCTCTCTCTCTCTCGCTCTCTCTCTCTCTCTCTCTCTCTCTCTCTCTCTCTCGTCTCTCCTCTCTCTATCTCTGAGCTCTCTCTCTTATCTTCTCTCTCTCTCTCTCTCTATCTCTCTCTCTTATCTTGAGTACTCTCTCTCTCTCTATCTCTCTCTCTCTCTTATCTCTAGCTCTCTCTCTCTCTCTTCTCTTGCTCTCTCTCTCTCTCTCTCTCTCTCTCTCTCTCTCTCTCTCTCTCTCTCTCTCTCTCTCTCTCTCTCTCTCTCTCTCTCTCTCTCTCTCTTATCTTGAGCTCTCTCTCTCTCTCTCTCTCTCTCGAGCTCTCTCTCTCTCTCTCTCTCTCTCTCTCTCTCTCTCTCTCTCTCTCTCTCTCTCTCTCTCTCTCGATCTCTCTTGTCCTCTCCCCCCTCTCTCTGCTCTCTCTCTCTCTCTCTCTCTCTCTCTCTCTCTCTCTCTCTCTCTCTCTCTCTCTCTCTCTCTCTCTCTTCCTATGAATAGAATTTATAAGAGTTAAATAGCTATATATATAATAATATATATATATATAATATATTATATATATATAATATATATATATATATATATATATATATATACAGACAGAAACTCTTTTTATGTAAAAGATATATTTTATTTTTGTAATTAGACAAAAACCAGTTAATAGGAAAGTAATTTTACTTCGAATTGTCTTTCCCAAATAGTTAACGTAAATTGCCTTACACTTTTCAAAAGTCGTAAAATTCTAGTGATTTAACGTCACCAAATCATCAACTGCGCATAAACTTGACCAATTTCGTTATTTGTTTGATATAGTTCACAATAAATGCTAAAATATCCCACATTAATATCCAACACACTTAGCGTCAGGGATGGCAATTTTGGTGATTTTTTTGATTTTTTTTTTAAAAATCAATGTGATTTTTTTGATTTTTTTTTTATATTTCTTGATATTTTTATTTGGATTCGTAACGTCTCGTGAAATATAATTTGCAAGTTACAAATTAAATATCGCGTGAGGTTAACGATTCTGGATAAATTATAAAAAAAAAAAATCAAAAAAATCACAAATTGATTTTTTTAAAAAAAAATCAAAAAAATCACCAAAATTGCCATCCCTGCTTAGCATGAAATAAGATGACAGGAAAAAAAAACTCTGAAATAACAAAGGTCATTAAAGAAGGCAAGCAGGAAGGAATACGAGAGCTCCACTAATTGCTTGAGAAGTTATTCCGGTGAGGAAATTCTTAGTAGAAGAACAAAGAATGTGATCTAATTCTGAGTTTACACACCCAAAGTGTTTTAATAAGAAATAAATAAAAAAGCTCAAGATATCCATGAAAGATAATCTAAAAGGGATATTCTTGAGCTTTTTATTTATAATCTTATTAAAACACTTTGGGTGGTGTAAACTCAGAATAGATCACATTGCTTGTTCTTCTACTAGAATGTGGATTCAATTCTGAGTTACACACCCAAAGTGTTTTAAAATAAGAAATAAATAAAAGCTCAAGATATTCCATTTTAGATTAGATCTTTCAATGGAATATCTGAGCGTTTTTTATTATATTTCTTATTAAAACACTTTGTGTGTAAACTTCCAGAATTAGATCACATTCTTTTTCTTCTACAAGAAGGATCTAATTTCTGATTTACACACCCAAAGTGATTTTAAGTAAGATATAATAAAAAAGCTCAAGATATTCCATTGAAAGATAATCTAAATGAATACTGTGAAGCTTTTTTATTTATATTCTTATTAAAACACTGTTGGTCTGTGTAAACTCAGGAATTAGATCACATTCTTAGTGAAGAACAAAGAATGTGATCTAATTCTGAGTTTACACACCCAAAGTGTTTTAATAAGAATGATAAATAAAAAAGCTCAAAGATATTCCATTTTAGATTAATCTTTCAATGAATATCTTAGCTTTTTTATTTATATTCTTATTAAACACTTTGGGTGTGTACTCAGAATTAGATACATTCTTTGGTTCTTCTACAAGAATGTCCTCACGAATAACTCTCAGCAATAGTGGAGCTCTCGTATTCCTTCCTGCTGAGAAGTTATTCCGTGAGGAAATTCTTAGTAGAAGAACAAAGATGTGATCTAATCTGAGTTTACACACAAGTGTTTTAATAGAATAATAAATAAAAAAGCTCAAAGATATTCCATTGAAAGATTAGTCTAAATGGAATATCTTTGAGTTTTTCTATTTATATTCTATTAAAACACTTTGGGGTGTAACTTCAGAATTAGATCACATCTTTGTTCTTCTCTAGAATTGAATCTAATCTGAGTTTACACACCCAAAGTGTTTTAATAAGAATATAAATAAAAAAGCTCAAAGATATTCCATTGAAAGATTAATCTAAAATGCAAACTTTAGGATTAAAAATTCGAAAAACATCAAATAAGTGACACGACTACCGAACAATATCGCACCCTTGGAAGAAGTCTGAAAATAGAGGTAATATGAAGGAACGAAGAAAAGTGTTGCTCAAACTCACTCACACTCAAGAGTTTTCGTCAAAAATGGGAACAGATGCATTAGGTATAAAGATAGAAGTGTTTTGCTCAACAAATTGGAAATTGGAAGAAAGTCCGTCAATTTAATAGTTCATAAGTTGTTTACGATACCGCATTTGCCACAAGATGCCGTCAACTCTGGTAGGTGCTTAGCTGAAGAGGTGGAACTTGGAAGGCCGTTGTTAGATTGTGAACCTAAGCAACTCGGAAGAGAAATAAACTGGAGTCATATATATATATATATATATATATATATATATATATATATATATATATATATATATATATATATATATATATATATATATATATATATATATAGTATATATATATATATATATATATATATATATATATATATATATATATATATATATATATATATATATATATATATAGGTAAAATCAGATTGGAGAATGCGCAATAATAAAAATGTGAAGGTCAATTTCGTAACCTTTAGGTATGGAGGATCCTCGCCTTGTCCTTGCTCTTGCATTACAGGGTCGTTGGGTGTCTCTTTTTTTTCGAAATGCAATAAATTTAAGCGATCAGCAAATTGTAAAGTTCAGTGAAAGAACAATCAAATGCGTTCTACTATATATTTTAAAACGTTAAAATATTATATAAAATCAGAAGCTAGTCCTTTGTATGTTAATAAAATCAACATGAAAGAAGGGTCTAAGGCTTTTCGTCTCACTAATACTTTCACTGAAGCCCTCCAATTCCTTTTCCGCCGACGGCCTATAATAAACCCTAATAATATGATGATTACAATTATCACCGTTTTATGGAACTCCAATTTTGAATATAAACCTTGTAAAAAGTCTTTTCACCTGTCCGCCCAGAGACTTGACCACTATGCTCAATCCTCCAGGTACTTGACTGGTAAAATCATGAACATTCATTCTATTTTAACCAAACCTGAGTAGTCTATCTTTCATTTGGATTCTGTTTTTAATTTATGTTTTCAGGTGGTTAACAAGGCTGTTAGTATTTTCTACCAGATGTCACTATATATATATATATATATATATATATATATATATATATATATATATATATATATATATATATATATATATATATATATATATATATATATATATATATATATATATATATATATATATATATATATATATATATATATATATATATATATATATGATTAAAGTAAAATATAGTTATTCTTACCATTCGATTTATTCTCGAAGATATTACTGGTTGGAGTTTTTATTTCCATTTTTAATTTGGATTGAAGATGTCATAAATTTGTGATATAAGTTTCTTTTTCTTGTTCTTGATTTGTTCTTGTTCATATATATATCTTCCTTTATTTATTCCTTCTTGATTTTTATTATTTGTTACTTTTTTTATTTTTTATTTACTTTTACTTTTTTATAATATTTAAATTTTATTTCTTTATTTTTAACCATAAATTACTTATTAAGATTATAATCAAATTTTCACCTATATTATAATAATTCTATATCAATTTTTGCTGGAATGAGAAGAAAGGATTAAAAGAATTTATCATTCTTCCACCTCTCTGCTTCTTCAAATTTGTTTTTTGTCATCTTACATTTGAAGAAGTTCTTATTTGCTGTTTTATTTTCATTTTCATCCTTTACTCTTCTAGAGATTAAAAGTAAACTATTTGCCTCTGTAATTCTTTGGTGAAAATATCAGCAAATTGATCATTACTGTTCACCCATTCTATTTTGTGTACTTCTTGATTATTTAAATATTCTCTTATTGCTGATATTATAATTCTCATACTTTTAATTTTTGATTGTCTTTCTGACATTAGAGTATCTACAAGTGTCTTACTATCTGTTCTTATAATTATAGGTATCTTATTATTAGTAATTTCTTCCCACATTTTTTGAATATATAATGTTTGTTCAATGCCTTCAAGTAAACTATTTGCCTCTGCTTGTATAACTGAATGATTCACTTTCTTTGATTTATTTGATTTCCACATTATGGGTATCATTTTTCCTTTTTTATCTACAGCAAAAATTATGCATCCTAGTTGTGTTTTATCTCCTTCTCTATTAGCAAATGATGAATCACAATATGTTATTAATTTCTCAATTTTCTCATTATTTATTTGTATTATATTTAATTCATTTCTGTATTTTTTTATTAATCTATGAAGTTCTTTATAATCTTTAATACTCAGTTCTTTTTCTCCCTTGCTCATTTTACTAACTATATACGCTAAATCTGGTCTTGTATTTCTTGCCATCCAATTTAATTTACCTATTAATTGTTGGTATTCTTTTACTTCTCTTTTATTAAGTTTTCTATTTTCTTTTGTTTTTATTTCCTTAATTGTAATCTTCTCCCAGTAATTATTTTGCTCCATTATTATCATGTTTTCTTCCTGACATAATTGAACTCCTAAATATTTAAATGATTCTGAACTACTTTCTCCTATTTCAAAGATATTTTTTAATTTATTTATTATATTGTTTTCAAATTTTTTACTTCCTACCCATAAAATATCATCTACATGTGTACATAATAATCCGTCTATATTAATTGAATCTTTCATTATAAATAGTGTTGGTTCCATTTTACTTTGTTTTAAACCTAACTTAATTAATTGTTTTTTCAATGATAAATACCACATCATGGCAGCATCTTGTAATCCATATACGGTTTTATTCAGTCTCCAAAGTTTACCATTGTCAAATTCTGGTGGAGGTTTTAAATATACTTTTCTTGTTATTGTATCTCCTTGTAAGTATGCTGCTGAAATATCCATAGCATTTATTTTCCATTTCTTTTCCTGAGCTATGGTTAGTATCATTTTCATTGCTTCAGTTGATACTGTTGGTGCATCTGTTTTTTCCTCCACTTTTTCTTCATATCCTTTAGCTACCAATCTAGCTTTAAATTTTTTCTTGTTATTCTGCATTAATTTTTCACTAATTACCCATCTTACATTAATTGCTCTTTCACCTTTATCATTTACTTCTTCAAAGACCTTGTTCTTCTTCCAATTTTCTATCTCTTTCATTTTGGCTTGTTTAATTTCTTCATTAGAATGATTATAATAACTTTGATTTACCTCTTCATCTTCATCTTCACTATCTATTTCATCTATTATCTCCTCACTTGCATCCAACGATTCTTCCTCGCTATCTTCTTCATTTTCAATTACATCTAATTCATATATTTTTTCAAATTCTTTCAAATCTATATCATATATTCTATTTGTATTTAAATTACGTATGTTATAACATCTATTATATTTTTTACTAGTTGCTTTGCCAGCTCTACTAATAACATAACAATTTAATATATCTTCATTATTCTTTAATTTCATTTCATAGAATTTACCTGTTTTCACATTTTTTGGATCAATTTCTTCATATTCATCAATTGATGTCATTTCTTCTTCTTCTTCTTCATCTTCAGTTTGATTTTCATTTTCATTATCAGTTTCATCATCTATAATGTTTGACCATATTATTTCTTCTGTATCATTACCATTCTCATTTAAATTATCTATCATGTTTTCATTTCTTTCTTCTTCATATTCATCCTTTTTATCTTCAAGTTCATTATTATTTTCATTTAATTTACTTTTTTGAATTCTTGTTGAATGAACTTTTGATACAGCTCTTAAAGTACCTCCATGTTTTACTATGATGGTTTTTCCATCTACACACATTATTTTAGCTGGTCCTCTCCATTCTTTATCAATGTTTCTTTTATAATATACTTCTTCACCTATATTTATATCTTTTGACATGTGTTCTCTTATTTGACTTCTCAATGCACGTTTTATTTTTTCTGAACTTTCATTTTCTATATGTATTTTTCTAGCATGTTCTATTGTTTCTAATAATTCTTTAATCATGTCATCAGTATCTCTCTTTTCACTCATTATTATGTTATCACAATCTATTATGTTTGGTATTCCTATGTTTCTTCCAAAAACAAGTTGGTTAGGAGCATATCCCAAATAATTTGTTAATCCATTCTTAGCAAAAACTGCCCATGCCATGCTATTCTTTTTATCATGTCCTTCTTGTTTTAACTTGTATAATGATTCCTTAAGTAACCCTACTACTTTTTCACATAAACCATTACTCCATGGGCTTTCTGCCGCTGTACTCATTAATTTGATATTCAATTTTGTCGTAAAAGTTTCCATATCTTCGTTTTGAAATTCTCTTCCTGCATCAGACATAATACTATTAGGACTTCCAAAATATATAATCCATTTTTCGATTAACCTTTCTATAATTTCTTTACTGGTTTTATTTTTTAACCATACTGCCTGTGTATATCTTGTTGCATGGTCTATTATTACTAAAAATTTATTACTTTCAAATTCTCCCACATCTAATTGAATTAGTTCATTAAATTTATTTGCTAATGGCAAACCTACTACAGGTCTTGGTGGAGTTTTCTTATATTTTTTACATATTTCGCATTCTTTCACAATTTGCTCCAATTCTTTTCTTACATTATTCCAAAAATCTTCTTCTTTTATTTGTTTTTGATTAGCATTCTTTATTGTTTTAAATAATTTTTCTATTCCACAATGAGCAAATTGTCTATGTAGCTTTTTTAATTTTTCTTTTCTATCTTTTTCTTTTATCCAATTGTCTTTAAATTGACTAATCCAACATGTTTTCTTTTGTTTTCTATTCAATAGTATGCAGGAATGTCCTCCTTCATTATCAAATGTCTGTACTTTCTGTAGATTAAGATCACAAATATCAACAGTTCCATCTTCAATGTTAATTTTTAATTTCATTCTTTTCATTGCTGATTTACCTAATAATAAAGGTATATCACCCTCTATTACATTGATTTTTAAATCAAAACTCTTTCCTTTGATTTTACAAGGCAATAATATTTCTTTTAATATTTTATATTCTGTTTTTCCAAATACAAAACAACCATTTTTAAATTTTTGTGTGTCATCTATATATTGTAATTCTTCATCAGTTAATCCACTAATCAATTTTGTTAATCCTAATTCTCCAATTACTGTTTCTATACTTCCTGTATCTATAATAGCCATTACATCTTCTTGATATTTAATTTCTTTAGAGTCATTACATTCTTCATTCTTATTGAAAAATGTTCTATTTAGTTTTCTTTCTTCTAAATCTCCCTCTAATTCATTTCTTCTTTCTTCTTTTTCTGTATTAATAATAGAGTTAATTTTTTCTAAATATAGTTTTTCATTATTTCTTTCTATAAAAAATATAGATTTATTATTTTTATCTTCTATTGGTTCATTTTCTTTACAATTTTTCATTATGTGTCCTTCTTTTTTACATTTCCAACACACATTATTATATTCTTCATTCCAATAGCAATCTTCTGTTTTATGATTATTCCGTTTACAAATACCACATTTATTAAAATTAAATGTTCTTTCTCTCCAGTAACATTCTTCAGTGTTATGATTATTGTATTTACATATTGTACAAAATTTATTTTTATTATACCAATTTTCATTTTTAGTGCCTTCTTTTTCTACAATTTCACATACTGATTCCATCATATTTACAATTGATTCTTTAGTTGTTAGGAAAATATTTGTTTTAATTCCTTCAATCTTATTTATAATTAACTTTCTTTCCATGTCCTTCATATTAGAGTTACTTATCAATTGGTATGAATGTACCTTATCACTTATTTTAATGTCATCCAGTTTTTCACAATCTCTTTTTGCTTTATCATACCTTGCTACATATTCTCTGAAAGATTCTCCTTTCCTTTGTTGCATATTCAATAGTGTTTGTACTTTAAGATAACTTTCTTGTTCTTTATTTCTACTATATCTTTCTTTTAAGGTACTTATAATTATTTCTACTCCATTTTCTGTCCATATTTCTTTTTCATTTAATGACATAATTACTTCTAGTGGTTCTCCTGCTAAACCTCCTATTATTTGTGCTATTTTAGTTTTTTCCTTTTCTTCAGATACTTCTCTCCATACTTTTAACTTAAATAAGTATTCCTCAGAAGATTCTTCCTTTTTTCCACTAAATTTAGGTGTTATTAAATTCATTTTTCTTTGTTCATTTGTTACTCCTTTTTCTTTACTATCTATCAGTTCCTTTATCATGTCGGTTAGTTTATCCATTGTTATTTTTAGAATTTCTTTTGCAGTATTTTCATCTTCTTCTTTTGACATTTTGTTTGTTTATTTTATTAGGTCTAATTTGATTATAAAATGATTAAAGTAAAATATAGTTATTCTTACCATTCGATTTATTCTCGAAGATATTACTGGTTGGAGTTTTTATTTCCATTTTTAATTTGGATTGAAGATGTCATAAATTTGTGATATAAGTTTCTTTTTCTTGTTCTTGATTTGTTCTTGTTCATATATATATCTTCCTTTATTTATTCCTTCTTGATTTTTATTATTTGTTACTTTGTTTATTTTTTATTTACTTTTACTTTTTTATAATATTTAAATTTTATTTCTTTATTTTTAACCATAAATTACTTATTAAGATTATAATCAAATTTTCACCTATATTATAATAATTCTATATCAATTTTTGCTGGAATGAGAAGAAAGGATTAAAAGAATTATATATATATATATATATATATATATATTATATATATATATATATATATATATATATATATATATATATATATATATATATATATATATATATATATATATATATATATATATATATAATTAAGAAAATGTTTAAAGTTCAAGGACATATTTAAAGCACACATGTGAGAAGCAAAGAATATTGCCTTATCTAACTGTCTATCTCTATATATATATATATATATATATATATATATATATATATATATATATATATATATATATATATATATATATATATATATATATATATATATATATATATATATATATATATACAACACTCTCTTCAAGTTCCTTCGAATTGCTGATTGAGGAAATGTTTGATGTTTGTATCAAATGAATGTGTTCACCTGGAAAGGTGTTTAGCTTCAGTTTCCTCAAGCCAAGAATAAACATTTCTGCAAACTTTTACCTCCCTCACAAAATAATATTTAGAATACAGAGTGGACCTTGTTTAAAAATATGCTTTCACAAGTCTTTTGACAAGGCACTCCATCATCATTCACCATTACATAATACCGCTGTCAAAGCCATGAACAATCCTTCATCATATTCATAGAATAAAACAGGTTAAGCTTATAAGTTTACTTAGAAGTTCTCATACATAAATCCGGTCTGAAATGGAATAGAACGTAGGAACAATTCTTCTGACCAATTAACATATATTCAGTCATCAAAAGATAA
>JABUQX010093460.1:37500-47500 GCA_015478945.1 Trachelipus rathkii | reverse complement strand
CAATAGCATGCAGTGTCTTAGAGTGTATGCATCTCTGTAAGAGGCTATTGCAAGCTTCATGCATATCACTTTGCATAAATGGTGGTCTGCTTCATACTTACACAATGTACATTATTTGAAAGTCAAGTGTTGGCGCCTCTTTTCCTTCGCGGAGGAAAAGAGTGCCAAACAGACAAGGGTTATGATTGGTGCTTGGGTCCTGAAGGGACGCCACCT
Source organism: Trachelipus rathkii (assembly GCA_015478945.1). Classification (NCBI taxonomy): domain Eukaryota; kingdom Metazoa; phylum Arthropoda; class Malacostraca; order Isopoda; family Trachelipodidae; genus Trachelipus; species Trachelipus rathkii. The sequence continues at coordinate 47,284 of JABUQX010093460.1, read as the reverse complement.
AATCACGCCCGGGAGTCTTGTAGCGAACCTCTTAGTGTGAGGATGCCCTACATAAATTGTGAGATTTAACCAAAGGCCGGCAGGTCTATTTAGGATAGGAAATTAGTGCATTATCTTATTAGTTAGTCTGTGTAATTCATAATAGTGCTAACGTTGATATATGCCCATCCATTACTTATCCATTGTTTAATGAAAATCATCCTTTGTATTGTTTATCTAACTATCACAATAAACCAACTACGAGGAAAGTGCTCTAATTATCCCCACATGCTATGACTGTCGAAGTGATTTCGGCCTAGACGTCATTTTGGTGAACCCAGGAGCGACAGGGGGCTAAACCCCCTAATAAAAAAAAAAAAAAAAAAAAAAAAAAAAAAATCCGGTACTTTCTCGTCAGTTCAGTGCTTAAATATTGATAGTTAGATAAAGTAAATAAATTATTAGAGTCAAAATTAATAACGTGAAGAAAGTTTCTTATTAATATCCTTTAAAATAAGAAAAATAAAGTCGTTATTACTTCGAAAGCGAAAATTCAAATTCAAGCTCTCGTTTTAGGCCTAAAAACAACGCCTAGTTAAGTGACTCAAAACTCAGTCGGTAACAACAAGACCATAGAAAAATGGTATCGACGAAGAAGCTGACTCTTAGGACTCAAACAAAGAAGTCCACAAAAAGAGGGAAGGACCAAACTCCCTCTCCCCAACGCCTTTCCCCCTCTCATAATGAGGGAACGCCATCTGGTTCTCGCTCAGAAACTGAGATGGAAGCGACGCCACCATCTTCGCGCCAAAAGGAAAGGACGCGGCGTCATGATGCCGAATCGCCGTTAAGAACATACAGTCAATTAACATCAAGTCAATTACCAACCTTTGACCCCTACGATGTTATAAATTGGTTAAGTGCTACCACAGCGATCTTCAAATTAAATCACATAGAAGATACCCACGAACGTGTTCGTTTGTTGGCTCCAATCTTGCCCACAAATTTGGTCTCCAAAATCACTTTTCCTCTTCAAAACAACGCTTATCGTCTGCTATTACAAAACATCGAAGAAGTTTACCTCCCCGCCTTAAGGAACAGGATCCGGGATGTCTTTAAACAAGGCATGAGACCCGATGAATTGCCCAGTGAATATCTCCATCGTGTCAAGGGGGTATTGGGGAATAAGAGCTTCGATGTGTTGGTAGAACACAACCCCAAATTTGCGATAGACCTCTTTTTAGAGCAGATGCCCCAAAACATTCAGATGTCAGTCTATTCATTAGCGGAAGAAAATGACCTTGTCAGGATGGTCAAAGTTTCGGACGATCTATATAAGAATTTTGTTCGAAAAGGAAGAAATTATCATCAACCAAACGAAGAACAGACTTGGAACTCTGTAAATTCGGTACGTAACAGAACAGACTCCGCCTACCTTCTTCCCAGCGCGCGCAACACAGAGCGCAAACATGAAACTGAGAACCGCGGTGAAGGTCAAGTTGCCCACCAGCTGGCTGAGCTCACCAAAACAGTGAACGAGCTCGCTCACTCCTTTCAGCTGTTCGTTAAAAGCCAAGCAGACACAGCTGAGAGAGGAAACCGGACACGCGATAAAAGTAGGTCGCGTTATTCAGAAACAGATACAAATGGGTACAGTAAAGCCTTTAATAACGCGGTCAATCAATTATGCTTCTATCATGGTCGCTATCTCTTCAAAGCCAAATGTGAAAGCAATGAGTGTCCTATGTATCCATTAATATATGGTAATAACCAGAAAAATGTCCCATCATCGTCGGAAAACTGCTAACAAGGCTGCGACCATTACCATCTAATAGCAGCCGTGAAAATCCTACTCACAACAGGAAAGTGAGATTTAACGATACCCTCCAAGTGATAAGTGACCCTATTACAAACAGTGTGGTGCTTAATGAAATAAACTTACTAAATAAAAGTGCTGAAGAAATAAATAAAAATTATATCAATCATAATAACTCTATTAACCTTAAAAATGATAGTGATAAAAATACTACTACTACTACTACTACTACTACTACTACTACTACTACTACTACTACTACTAATAATAATAATAATAATAATAATAATAATAATAATAATAATAATAATAATAATAATAATAATAATAATAATAGTAAAATAATAATAATGACAATGAAAGTAATATTATTATTAAAAACAATATGAACAATACTGATCCAGAAACTGATCAAATTATAGATACCTCTACCAGCACTACCCAAACGGAAAATATAAATTCCATTAAAAATAACAATAAAAATGAAAAAAATGAACAAATAAATAAAAACTTTATCATTGAACCCTATTCAATTCACACAAATGTACAAGGAATGCATGATCCTTCTAGTTTAAAGTACTCTAAAAATTTAAATATGGAAAGTAGTAGTAGTCCACAAAACAAAAATATATCAACAAATAATGATATTACATTAAATAATACTGACCTCAATACAGGTCTCGAAACAAATGTCTCAAGCAATGTTGGTAATGTACTTAATAACCTTTTTGTTGCCACTGTTAGTCCCTTGCATGTGGGATACGTCTTTTTTAACTCAAATTTATTAAATGGGGGGGGGGTGTTATAGATAATACAAGGGAAGATGGAAGCAATGTAGCAAATATCCTGTCAGACCCAACTGATGTGAATGCTGATGACGAGCGCTGCTTGAGCAGTGAGATAGTTACAGCCGCTGTTGAGGGAGACAGGAGGGTTTGCAAGATTGATAATTTGACCTTGTATATAGTCTATGACACATTAAATAAGATCGATTATTTGGTAGATTGCGGTTCTGTGTTCAGCCTCTTACAATGCGCTGCTAATGACCATCAAAAAGCGCCGGTAGGCTATATGCTTGCTGCTAACAATTCAAAAATTGCAATCTATGGTATTAAAGATATTGAAGTCGATCTGGGATTGGGGCGTAGATATATTGTTACTTTTTATATCGCTAATGTAAGCACAAATATTTTAGGATTAGACTTTTTAAAAAATTTCGAGATGGGCATAAATTTTAAAGAAGATTTATTGTTAGATCAAATTACAAATAAGACCATAAAATTGAGTAGAAATGTGAATTTTAATATTAATGCTGCTCCTATTTCTTCTTCTTCAAATCTCTCTCTCTCTCCCCCTGTGCATGTGCCTTCTAGTTCTTTAAATTTTAATGAGTTATTGTCGAAATATTCTGAGTTATTTGTAAACCCTTATCTCCCCGAAAACCACCACATCAAATTGAAACAAGAAAAAAGGTGGACTGAAATTTTTGAAAAATATAAGAATAAAAATAAGAGAATGAGCACAGCATCAATAGCTGAGGACGGTCAAATAACTACGGACGAAGAAGCCGCCTATATTCCAGAGAGAGTATTAATAGAACTAGCCAACAATTATCCTTATAAAATAGATATAAAGGGACCGCCCATCTCCCTTAAGCCAAGAAGGGTCCCCCATAAACTTTATGCTCAAACAAAAGCAGAACTTGACAACCTCGTAGCTACGGGAGTCCTCCGCCGCAGCCATTCACCTTGGTCTTTCCCCATGAGTGTCCTCCAGAAAAGCGAAAATCGTGTCAGAATAATCTCCGATTTTAGAGAATTGAACAAAAGAGCCGAGATAGGAGTCTATGGACTTCCGCACCTGCAAGATGCAATATCAAACCTGCAGGGGAGCCGTCTATTCACCAAACTTGACGTGACGCAGGCCTTTTACGCGGTGCCATTAGCCGCAGATTCACAAAAGTACTTTACCATTACTTCAAATATCGGATCGTTTACCTACCGAAATCTTCCCATGGGTTATGTGTCATCCCCCTTTATCTTTCAATCTTACATTGATACAGTCCTGCAAGGCCTACCAAATACTCAGGCCTATATGGATGACGTTTTGATTCACACCAAGACCGAAGAAGAGCACAAAATCCTCCTGGAGAAGGTGTTGAAGAGGTTAAGTTATCTGCACATAAGTTTAAATCCCACAAAATGCCAAGTAGCCCAGAGCGAGATTAATTATTTGGGTTATACTGTAAGTGAAAGCGGCATCAGACCTAATCATGATAAAATTGGGGATATTTTAAACACCCCAAAGCCCCGAACCATCAAAGAATTAAGATCTTTCCTCGGACGAGTGAGCTTCTACCGCAGCAGCGTTCCGTTATTTTCTGAAATAACTGCGCCCCTAAATCTATTTTTAAAAGGAAAACCTTACTCAAACCGCCGCGTCTGCTGGAATTCAACTGCAGATAAAGCTTTCAAAAATATTAAAAATGCTGTTGAAAATGCTTCTGTACTTACTTATCCCGGCACCTCTTCTAATTACAAAATTATCATACATACCACAAATGTATCTGCAGCTGCTGTTATTTTATCCGCTACTGGCACAGACCACCTTCCGATTGCCTTTTATAGTTCACTCTTGTCACCTACCGAAAGAAATTATGATGAATCCAATCGCCTACTAGTCTGCTTAACCAAAGTCTTCAAGAAGTACGGCTATCTCCTCACAAATAAAAATATTGATATAGAAACCAACTGCCGTGAACTCATCAACAAATATAAAAGAGCAAATGATGATAAAAACTTCAATATTCGTGAAATTAGAAGTCTAAATTTATTAACTAGTTACAAAGTTTCTTTCAAATTGATAACAAAAAAGAAAAATCCCTTAGAAGAATACTTATTAATAAATGATATCAGTAATGATGAACCAAATAACGAAGAAAGTGAGACTACTGACGCGGAAGAACTATCAGAAGTCACCTCCACACATACGAACACTGTGATTGGTCCTCATTTCAGCCAATTAGCCAATGAGAGCGAAGTTCCCACACTCCACGTGGATTCTTGTTCAAATTTTACAACCACCTACAAATATGAAGAACTTTCTCCAAAACTCAAAGCTCGTTATCAGAGGGTAATAAAACAAAACCACTCTCGTGCTGCGGTTAACAGTCCAATGAAGGGTAAAAAGGTAGACCTTTTAAATACTCAGATTGTAAACAAAAGAAATTCCTTAAATAGTTCCCATGAGAAAAAAGGGACTTTAAAACACAAAGGGTTGAGAATGAAAGAGAGAATAGAAATGGAAGAAGAAGAATTGCTAAAAATGAGTGAAAAATCACCAACTAAAAAGTTAGATGAAATAAATGATATACTTACTGAAAACACACGAATAAATTTAATTCAGCGATGTAATGAAGCTCATATTGACTTAATAAAACGCTTCAGAAAAGAAGTTGACTACGCAGCAATTAGTAAAGACCAGTTAGAAGATGAATACATTAATTCATTACTTGAAAATAAAGAAAAAAGTTCATTAATCTTAAAGAAACAACCCTTCTGGTTCAAAAAGAATGAAGTCTCTCTCTACGTTGATACCTCATTGAATTATGCTAGAGTCATTCTCCCCGATCAACATATAGACGATATTATACGGCTAACTCACTTTCAAGGACACCTCGGGATTTCGCGCTGTCTTACCGCAATAAAGGGCGAGTTCGTGTTTCGCAACATGCATAAGAGAGTGAAAGCACTTGTAAGAAGCTGTCCACAATGTCAAATCGGGAAGACAGGACGGAGCATAAACCCTATTTACGGAAAATATAAAGAAGTTTCCTACAAATTTCAGGATTTAAACTGTGACATATTGAAATTACCAGTGTGTAGAGGATACAAGTATTTATTAACCCTCATTGATAGGTACTCCCACTATGTGTGGGCCTTTCCCCTCAAGGATATCACCAAAGAAACCATCGTTAAAACACTAATAAATCAGCTAATTCCGATGTGTGGAGTTCCCAGCCATCTGATCACAGACCGAGGTGGAAATTTTACATCACATTTATTTGAAAGTGTCTGTAAACTGTTAGGAATAACACATATAACTACCGCGAGCTACGCTCCATTCTCGAACTCCAAGGTAGAGGTAACTCATAAGATGATTCTAACCAGTTTAAGAACCATGCTAGCTGAGCCAGGCATGGAGAGTCAAGGGTGGTTAGACGTATTACCCTTCGTTTTATTCGCACTTCGGCTCGCTCCTATCTCAGAATCCGGCATCTGCCCCAGCAAATTGATGTTCGGGCAAGATATAAACATTCCTGACGGCTTGATAGACCCTTCTCTCCCAGACGAACCAAAAACCTATGATAATTATATTGAAAAACTGGCTGGACTCATAGCAAAACCACTCTCCCAAAGAACTAACTTAAGAAACAGAAATGTGTTCGTCCCTCGTAATTTAAAAGATGCTCAATATTTGCTGGTGAAAAGTCAACAATACAACCGAGGGAAACTCTCGCCCAGATTCCACGGACCTTATAGAGTCGTGAAGATCACTAATAATAACGCTCATATTGTGAAAGGAGATAAGGTGGTCGTGGAAAATTTAAGAAATGTCAAAATTTTCTATAATCTCGTTCCTGACCCACCAGAACGCAAGAAAAACGCGGAATAACAGAAGTAGAGAAAAGAAATGAGGAACCGAGGTAAACAGCTCTTGAGGAAAATAAGAGTCTAAGACGTTGCTATGGTAATTAATACGAGAACAATAGTGTTTATAAATGGTATTAAATATTCATATTGTAAGTTCTTTCACCTTCCACAAGTAGCATTTCACCTGTTCTTCCACTTTCCTCAACTTTATATTTCCTGTATTCAATCGAAAGAGGGTAAGAAAGTATCTCTGTGAAATCGAAAACAGGGGCCTCACCCCTGTTCTCCGAGGCAGAGATCCTTTGTTACACACTCGAGGGCCACCAGTCTAGGGTGAAATTAGGAAATCCTTGTAAGACAATAGCATGCAGTGTCTTAGAGTGTATGCATCTCTGTAAGAGGCTATTGCAAGCTTCATGCATATCACTTTGCATAAATGGTGGTCTGCTTCATACTTACACAATGTACATTATTTGAAAGTCAAGTGTTGGCGCCTCTTTTCCTTCGCGGAGGAAAAGAGTGCCAAACAGACAAGGGTTATGATTGGTGCTTGGGTCCTGAAGGGACGCCACCTAATCACGCCCGGGAGTCTTGTAGCGAACCTCTTAGTGTGAGGATGCCCTACATAAATTGTGAGATTTAACCAAAGGCCGGCAGGTCTATTTAGGATAGGAAATTAGTGCATTATCTTATTAGTTAGTCTGTGTAATTTATAATAGTGCTAACGTTGATATATGCCCATCCATTACTTATCCATTGTTTAATGAAAATCATCCTTTGTATTGTTTATCTAACTATCACAATAAACCAACTACGAGGAAAGTGCTCTAATTATCCCCACATGCTATGACTGTCGAAGTGATTTCGGCCTATATATATATATATATATATATATATATATATATATATATATATATATATATATATATATATATATATATATATATATATATATATATATATATATATATATAGTAGTTATATATATATATATATATATATATATATATATATATATATATATATATATATATATATATGATGCCAAAAACACTAGCAAATTTAAGATTGGGAAACTTGAGAACGTAAGGGAAAAAAATATTTATTCATAGAATTTTAAGTCATTTTCGTTTTTGATGGGGAAAATTTAAAATTTTCTGACATATGTAAGACGGTCCTAACAAATCAAAAATGACTGTACCAATATGTGGATAATAAATTCAGGTAAACCAATATTGTTTGTACCTATAATCTTTAATATACAATTTTAATAGGTAGAAAATTTTAATATAAAAACAATTTTAAATAAATAAAATTAATATATATATATATATATATATATATATAAAGATATATATAGATATATATATATATATATTTATAGCATAGTATATATATATATATATATATATATATATATATATATATATATATATATATATATATATATATATATATATATATATATAAACTCGTTTGTACATACCCTTCTTTTTCTTGAAGGACATCTTTCGCAGAACGCCCCCATCAAGGTCAATAATAACCTGAGGAGGAGGAGGAGAAGAACTGAAAGGGGAGGACTTAGTCACAGAGCGGGGCTCAAGAGGGGACTTGGACGATGAAAGGCGTGAACCCCAGGACCAAATCCCTGAAGATGCAGATGAAGATCCGGAAAAACATTCACTTGTAAAAAATCCTTGAAAGAATACAATTTAAAAAACCAATCATTTTAAGGAATTTCCCAATTTACCTATGAATAAATTATCAGAAGTATTATTATTATTATTATTATTATTATTATTATTATTATTATTATTATTATTATTATTATTATTATTATTATTATTATTATTTTTATTTTTTTATTTATAGTGTCATTTTGATATTATTATTATTATTATTATTATTATTATTATTATTATTATTATTATTATTATTATTATTATTATTATTATTATTATTATTATTATTATTATTATTATTATTATTATTATTTCCATTTTCTACATCGTTTCCTCATCAAAAATCACGATCACTGGCTACCTCTCACAATAGATCAGAATTACCAGTAAATGGGAATGATTTTGATCTATTTTGGTATTCACCCCATTGCGGTGGTTCCAGGTCTTCTTGCTCTGTTTCAGGAATATCATCGATTTGTTGAGTGTCATTTTCTTGTATTCTCATATATATATATTTTTATATCTGTATATTATATATATATGTATATATATATATTTTTTATATATATATATATATATATATATATATATATATATATATATATATATATATATATATATATATATATATATATATAATTGAACCCCCCCATCCTGAATCATGTATCTATACACATATATATATATATATATATATATAAATATATATATATATATATATATATATATATATATATATATATATATATATATATATATATATATATATATATATATATATATATATATATATATATATATATATATAAAATGAAAAAAAATACAAAGAAAAATAAAGTACTACATCTATAAAGTTGCTTACCTTCGTGCATAGCAGGAGAACGTGGAGAACAAGATAACTTCATAAGAACAAGAGCAGCGGCACATTCGTCTGTGAGGTCGTCCTCAGGTCTCGATCCTCGCCGCTTGCGAGATCTGAAATAAGCAAGAGAAGAAAGATATGAATCATTTTTTTTTCATCTGTAGATTATTTTCATTCTAACCATATAAGTATACCATATACAAATAAGTATATCATATACGCGTTTATTTATCATAGGTTAAAAATAATTAAAGAAAAGCCCGTATTACTTTCAGTCTGAAAATATTCAAAGGTATTTATTGCTTTATCTTGCTGTCAAAATATTTCAAGATTTTAAGCTTACTGCTCAGTACTATCTGGTACTGTTTAAGAAGTTGTACAACTTCACAAACTGTGTTTAAAGCAAAGTGTGTAGATCTCTTATCGTCCCTCTCAGGTCATCAGGGCCAATTGCTGACTGGTATGGAAAGTATCTTTCTGAAGAAAACATGTCAAGCGTTTCCTGACTTGGTATATGCTGTAGAGTTTCTGGGAGAAAGTATTTTATTCAATTACCAATAGGTAGGAGAGGAATTCCAGGAGGAAATGTGAAACTTCTGATGAAGAACACACTTGTTCAAGACTGCGAATAGATCAGAAGAGTAACTTTGGCCCGGGATTTTTTGGACAGACGTACTGTAACTGCAGGAATTACATATTACTCGTTTCCGAACAGTTAAACAGCTGTAGCATAAAAATAAATTCAAGTCGTCACTAATACACTAGAACATTGCGACTGTAATGAGCTATATAT
>JABUQX010093460.1:10000-32500 GCA_015478945.1 Trachelipus rathkii | reverse complement strand
TCACAGGAAGTCATTGCGAGTTGGTGGCAGGTCATCCGTGCATGTATGATTTAAAGCATTCACAGTATAATATTTACGTAAGAACAAAATTTAAAAGTAAATACACAATATAACGTTTAAATATTTGTGACGGCAACTTTAGAGGCAGGCAGACAGACAGACAGAAATTGAGATAGATAGATAGATAGATAGATAGATAGATAGATAGATTCAAAATTCTTTCACATTTTCAAATTTATTCGTACGTTTTCACGTGAACGTATATTTCCGTACCCGTAAATTTTTTCGTATCTTTTCGCTCGTACAACAAGGTATGATGCCAGGCCTTTTCCTATATATTATTATATGAAATATGAAGATCTACGTACGCCCATAGCTTGGAATTTTACTCTTAAGAACAGAGTAGGAAGGAAAATTTCCAAATGAATTTAATTATTATAATTGTTATTACTAAAGTAGTTGATTTTCTTTAAATTTATTTTATAAATCAGTTTCTTTTTTACACTTTCATATAAAAATTTTAATATTTTAGTTAACTTTACCATTTAATTTATTCTATTAAAAAGACTCAAAAATATTGGGTAGGAGCTACCTACCCTGCATACCCTATGTATACGCCCCTGATATATATATATATATATATATATATATATATATATATATATATATATATATATATATATATATATATATATATATATATATATATATATATATATATATATATATATATATATATATATATATATATATATATATATATATAAAGTTTATTTTTTCTGTTGTCAAATTATAGCTTTCAGATTTACAATAAAGGTGATTTTCATTAATATAAAGAAATCCAAACGTTGCCTTATGATGATACAATAATTACATTATAAGAATTAGGCCACTCTGGCCATGAAAGTAAAAAAAAACTTGGGAGGGGGGCACAAACAGTACTCGACGTTTTATTTGATATCGACTTTATTTAAATCATAAACTTTAAAAAATTTTACTATTGTAATTTCCAAAATCAAAATATAAATAATGTTAAATTATTATCAATTTTTTTCTCTTTTTTTTAAACTCCAAAATCAGATGCAAATTTTTATATAAAAAAAATATTCGTAAGATAATATAATTTTCAAATATAAAATTTTTTTAAAACCATATTTACAAGTATATTTGAATATTACAAAGAAAAAATTATACCAACATTTCGATTTTGTTATACTTAATGAACCACTCACTGGCAAGGCCCTATCCAAAGAAGGGGGGGCTATTTTGTACTATTTACTTTTCACGTAGCCATTTTCTTATTCGCTGCATAACTCAAACAGTGCAACCTCACCTTCTAAATCAGTCAAGCCTCATATTTCAATCTAATATATCAAATTCTAAGCAACTAGCGCAAAAATACAGACCTATTTATCCTTACAACTTTCCATTTAAAACCCTTTGAAAATGCTGTACTAATAACTACAAAATCCCCAAAAATATTTTATGTGCTTTTTTTAAGGGAATGGAATATACTTGTCTTTTCGATAGATAGCTACAATATATATATTTTTTTTACTTAAACGAACATTATGATGTTACTGAACAAATGAAAAAAAAAACATATCAAATTTTATCCAGATGTCCCCCAGTCCATCCAGATCCGATTTTCAAATATTGGTCGCCGATAAAATATGTACACATATTTTACAAGAATTGCAACTTTTCAAATAGACTTTGTAAGAGAAGTAAACAATATATAAGATAAGAAAATTTCGACCTTAAAGGTCATAACGAAATTTACGGGACTTTTGTGAAACATTTGTCTATGATATTTCTTAACTGAAAAACTATTCATATTTTACCAACAACCTGGACAAACAGCCAAGTGCTCGATTTATCCCCCCCTGATACTTTGAAAATTGAACCAAGTGCTATCCAACGCGAAAACAACAGTTTCATTTTTAAATTAAGCGTCAACACTTATGTAAAGTTGAGTCCAGTCATCGGAAATGACAATCCAAAAATTCTTTGGACAAATTCCTAAATTCTTGAGACATATAAGGTGTGCAAGACGTGATATTTAAAGCTACAAGTTAGTCTGCCAATTTATGGCAAAGAAGCGACAGTGTTTGTGTTTTCGTATAAAAACTTTTGACATACATCACCAGATTGAACCAAACTGCATAGCCATAGTTGCGATAGTATACCTCTTCCCGATATTAAACTATTATTTAACAATATAACCTTGCTTATTCACTTCATAATTCAAACTCTGCAACCTTACCTTGTGAATCAACCCTTAAATATCATTCTTATGTCGCGCTAGTGATTTATTCAATCTACTGTTAATTCTTTTCAACTTACAGATTACAAGTCTGTGCCCCTACCTGATTTAAGTTTCAAATATCTTACAAAAGTCCTTGCGATAACTGCACGAAAAAATCACAAAATAACTCGCATTAAAATGACAACACTATTGCAAAGTTCGCAAATGTCTTTTCCACTTTTGGTTAGAATTGACATATTTTATCAAAAATCTACAGAATTCTATGAAATAAACTCTACATAAGTGTCTAGAGTCCCATACGTGAAAATTCTTTTATTCTCACACACCAAACACTTTTCAACATTTTATGACCTAGAAACATACATGTCTGGCATTATCTAGTCAGCAGTTTAGATCTTCTTTACATAAAGATTAAAATGTCCTAATCATTGTTCCAACTAACTACAACAACCCTCACTCACCCATTGGGTGATGATAAACTTTGGTTAAAATGCCTAAATAACCATGCAATTGGTTAAAAATTAAAAGAATGACCTAAAAATTAATTCAAAAATCAGTGATTTGAATTCTTATCAATATTGTGACCTAGAGAAGGCTGGTTGTAAATATTAAATAAACATTTGATAATATAGTAAATAATTATGGCCTTATTTAAATTAATCTATTAATTAAGCTTTATTATTAACAAAAAACATTACAGATGATAATAATAATAATAATAATAATAATAATAATAATAATAATAATAATAATAATAATAATAATAATAATAATAATAATAATAATAATAATAATAATAATAATAATAATAATAATAATAATAATAATAATAATAATAATAATAATAATAAACATTTCTAATATGCTTATATTTAATTTTATGTAATGAAATATCAAAATTTTGTTTCAGGTATCTCTATTCTTCTACCCGTTACATAATATCGCTCATTTCCTGCAAGAACGGAATAACTCAAAAACTGCGTATTTTTTTTTTAGTTATTAATTGTAGAGTATCATGTCCTAAATATAAAAAATCTCCTGACGAAAGGGCTTTTTTTTTTTGGTTACAAACTGTCTATTATAATTTGAAACATCAAATATCTTTCCTGAAAAAAAAAATATTTTTGAGTTATGCCGTCTTTGCAGCAAATGATATATATATATATATATATATATATATATATATATATATATATATATATATATATATATATATATATATATATATATATATATATATATATATATAAAGTTAAAAATACATCGTATACTTTTTCTTTCATTTAATTCTCCTTTTACTTTATCGTCATTATAACCGACACAATTTTCATAAACTTTTCAGTTGTAGATCTCTGACAGTGAGGAGAACTAGTATGACTAGTCTTTCTGCTCATTCTTACGCTTTGTGTTCTGTGCTTTGGTCCCGTTCTGAAACCCTAATTTCTATTTTCATATATACCTATAGCTCCCTAGATCTGAACAAATTCATCCTCTCTATTTCACACGTTTCCTCTAAGCATACATTAACGAAGCAAACAAACCTTCTCAATTCTACACTTGAGAAATCGTACAATACTATATTCGAGACAGACAGATTTCGTATAGATAATTAAAGTTTCCTAAAACCATCTCGCTATCAATAATTATCTCGTATAAAGGGATATCTTTTTAAGAAATGTAGCTGATGGTAGAAAAAAAGAGGTATTAATTGGTCGAGTATTCTTGCCTACACAGTTGACCGAAAAAGAGGTAATTAGCAAGACTGCGAGAAAACTCTCGGAATGGATGAGCAAATATGGATAAGGCACTAGATAACATCTTCGACGAAATCCACGTGATTTTGAATGATGGGTAATTAAAGAGATCTGGAACAGCGGTGGTTTTGAACATTTCAAAAGGAACAGGTGTTTTACACTTTAGAACTTAGTTATCAGCTAAGTGAATGCCACGTGCTAACAAATTAATAAAAACGGGTTTGATGTTAAAAATGTTTGCCTTTTCAGATGATTTCATCAAAAATTCCTAGTTTTGATAACTCATGAAATTTGGAGCAATTAGTATCAGAATAGAACAGCAGTCTACATTATCAAAACAAAGAATAACCACTAAAGTAAGTGAAAACATTTTTTTTTTCAGTCCGAAAAATGATGATGATAACTATCTTTTGGATGCAAAAGATTTATTACTAAATAACCACATTGAGAAAATCAAAATAAATGAGGATTATCATGCAACACTTTTTCAGTCATGTATGATTCATAAAAAGTCTTTTACATCATTTAAATGAAGACGAGTTTAACATTGAAATAATTAAGATTTGATACATTATCTCAACCTTAATATTCATAAGATTAGGCACAAACGCCTTTCTCTCCCTTCAAAACTTTCAATTTAATCCACGTCAAGCTATTTGCCCCTTGACTGTGAAAGGCTATTTTGAAGGTCTCGGCGAAAGACATGAATACCGTTAGTGTAAGAAAACGTGAGAGGTGGAGATAATGGAAAGATATAAAAAAGTAAAAATTTAATACTTTTTCAATTCTTTTCAGCTCATCCGTTATATATATATATATATATATATATATATATATATTTCAGCTTATCCGTTATACATATATATATATATATATATATATATATATATATATATATATATATATATATATATATATATACTATATATGGGTTGTTGTTATATATATATATATATATATATATATATATATATATATTTCATTTGATCCGTTATAAGATATATATATATAGATATAGTATATATATATATATATATATATATATATATATAGAAGCTTATCTATACATATATATATATATATATATATATATATATATATATATATATATATATATATATATATATATATATGTATATATATATATTTATTACACATCGTCCAGCTTTTACTCTCGGGAGAGTCCTTTCCCTTATAGTCAAACTGTCCCTGACTTTTTTTTCATTATTATTATTATTTTGAAATTTAAATCGGGCCACCATTGTGTCCCAATTGTGATCAACATTTGTGAATTTTGTATAGAATTTTAGTACTAATATTTAGTACAAAATAATAATAACACAAATTTTAGCTAATTGCGTTGCTGGGTGTCCTGCCATCTGTTTCCCTAATAGCTTCATGTGTTCGAATTCAGGCTTTTAGCAAACACAATTAAAAGCAAAGGATTCATTTGAATATTATTTGGACGAACACAGGGGGTAAAACATGTTAATATTTTTAAATTTTCAGATTTTAATGTCATCTGTTGGCAAAAAGAGGGTAGTTTAATAGGACACTAAAAACGGAGAACAAACAGTTACGTTTAAAAAAGTATTTAAAAATAACTTTTTACATTCAAAATATAATGCGCCAACACATTAAAATTCGCAATATATTAATACACTCTATAAACTACAGTTAAATATTTATAAGTGAACGAAATTTACGTTCCTTGGAATGAAATACAAAAGATTCTGCGTTTCATTTACGAAGTTGTGCTTTCGTTTACACTATTGATGGGGCTGGTCTATTCAATGAAAAATGTTCGTTACACGGTGTAACCACAGAAGTATTAGCCAATTGGGGCTCAAAGAAAACAAAACAAAGACAATATTGGACTAAATTAATTTATTATTTTAATGTCAATAATGCCAAGATTCTTAAACTAGCGTAATTACTACCCTGCTTACCCGAAAACAATGCCCCCAACCGAAGGAGTGTTTTCTTTGAAGAACATCTCATAAGCAAACGACAAAACTGTCTGTTCAAACCCTAAAAATAATCTTAATCAAGGTCAATTTAGATTACACATTTACACCGATTTTAATAAAAACTGCGTAATAAAAAATGTGCTAGAAAACCAATCATCCATCAAAGAAATATTACTAATGACACTAAAATGAATCATTGCATTATGTACAATGTTTAACATATTTTTAATAAATTAATAGAAAAATTTATAATGATGTAACAGTATTCTGATTCGGCTTCGCCGGACATCCTGCCATTTCCAAAAGCTCCTGCTCCGATAGGATATCATTTTCAATATCCGGCCTCCGTTTAGAATTTAGATCTTTCTATAAGAACTTGAATTTTTTTTCCTTTAATATATTTTTTTTAATTTTATACAGAATAATGCATTTAATAGCTTAAAAAGTTCACTTTTAACAAAAATTTTCTAATCCCTGCCAGAAAAAATTGTATATATATATATATATATATATATATATATATATATATATATATATATATATATATATATATGTTATTATTATTATTATTATTATTATTGTTACTATTATTATTACAGCTATTTGTACATATATATATTTATTTATATATATATATATATATTAGTTATATATATATATATATATATATATATATATATATATATATATATATATATATATATATATATATATATATATATATATTATATATATATATATATATATATATATATATATATATATATATATATATATATATATATATATATATATATATATATATATATATACAAAACTTTATTTTTTTCTACTTTTGAAAGGTGTAAACCTAATAGATTTATTGAAGTTTTGGAACTCGCCCAATACACCAAAAATTCCATAAATATTGGAGGAATTTTTTCAATTTAGAAACTTTTATTTTTTGATTCAAAATAGATTTATAAAAGTTTAAATTTTTACTCTGTCATTAATAAAGCGAAAGATTCGTAATCATAACATTGATAAATACAATATTTATTTATTTATTTATTATTATTATTTTTTTTATCCTAGAAAATGAATAGTAATATGAGACTAAATAAATTGAATTATCAAAAGTATAAAATACACAAAAATGTGTTCCAAAAATAGAAGCACATCAGCTTTTTCAGGTAATTAAGTTTATTTCTTTTTAAGTCGTGGATGTTGCTAGCTTGACTAAACATAATTTCACTAAAGACTGTAGATGTTGCCAGCTTGATTAAACACACTGTACTTTCATAAAAGTCTGTAGATATTGCCAGCTTGATTATACATACTTTCACTTATAACTGTGGATGTTGCCAGCTTGACTAAACATACTTTCAATAAATACTGTGGATATTGCCAGTTTGATTAAACATACTTTCACTAAAAACGCTAGTTGGAGTGGACGATAAGCATTTTCTAGCAAGGTCTGAAAGATACAATTTCCTAACGTCCTTAAGTTTAAGATCCTTAGTGGCTATATTTGTAAACTAGGACAGTAGGTAAGTTTATATGCATTTATAATGAAAATGTATGTCATTATACAATCTTGTTAACAAGCACTGCTACGGCTCGCCGGATATTCGGCCATCGACCAAATTCATTGCCGGAGTTGCAACACTACTAATTTAGTAGATATCATACTTTTAATATAGTCTTTTCGCGTATGTCTACCAGCGAATACATTTTATACTCGCTTAGTATACATTTATACTGATTCATTAAAGACTTCTGTGAAATTATGATTAAGGTGTTCAGATGTACAATGTTGCATTCTTTAATTGTATTTTTTTTTAAATTTTTAGCGAACATTTTTGACTGTTAAATATATTTACAACAAAAGTTTTAACAATTCTTTAAAAATCTATTTTTTTTAACAGTCCTTATACTACGAAAGTACCAAATTATTTTTAATAACATTTTTTTTAATTATTAAGTTTTTAATTAGATTATTAAATTTTTGTTCTATGCATATTTAATATTTGCACCTCACGAGCATTGCACTGCACTATTCTAGAAGGGGGAACTACCTTAGGTAATTGCTACGTACGTCGTACGAAGAACCGAACCCTGGCCCCGAGACGACTCAGTCGCACTATATATATAGTATATATATATATATATAGAGTATATATATATATATATATATAAGTATATATATATATATATATATATATATATATATATATATATATTATATAAGTATATATATATATATATATATATATATATATATATATATATATATATATATATATATATATATATATATATATATATATATATATATATATATATATATATATATATATATATATACTTTTGCCTATTCAATGAAACTTCATGATGATAATAATAATAATAATAATAATAATAATAATAATAATAATAATAATAATAATAATAATAATAATAACAATAATAATACTCAATAAAAATAACAAAATTATCGGGCAAAATGAGTTAAAATCGATTTTCATTTTTTTTCCAGAAATATTTTTAATTAGAAAAAAGTTAATAAAATCCATCGGAACCCACGATACAAATGCATGGCACCCGAACATTTGCCTATGGTGGCTCTGCCACCCATTTCTATTTACGAATGCTTCGGAAAATGATTAAATATTACTTCACTAAATCACAAGTATGATGGACGTATTTCCATACTTTAAATACAACAATTTTGAAAAGACCAATAACAAAATTAATCTTGCTGAGAGAAAGTGCAGGATTATAACAAGAAGACAACAGAATTATAAACTTAAGGAAGCTAAGAATAACAAGAAAACTTAATATTCTTAGCAAAAGGGGGAATATGTTATATTTTGCATTAAAATATAAGAAAACAAAATAATAATAATAATAAATAAAATAGGAAAATTAGGATTAAAGAAAATTCATTACTATATGAACATCAACTATGGTTACAAAATTTTACCAAAATATCTCAAGAGTAGAAAAGCAAAAAAGTTGCAATTTGATAACAAATTGCTGAGGAAATCAGAATAGAAGGTGGGGCAAAATAAGGACTTGCAAATAGAATAAAGGCTACAGAAAGCCGAATATTAAGAAAAACTAGTAATTAGGAGATACTGCAAGCAATATAAGCCATTGCAGAAACTCAAAACAAGCTACTGAAGCAACAAAACTGACTTTGCCAAATGTAAATTGAGAAAATAAAAGCAAAGTACAGAATTTGAACTTCAATCAAAAATAGGAAGAAATTGAAGAAACACTTAGTACCATCTATTCATTCAAGAGCTTATTAATTTCACAAAGAAGAAACTATTAAGGTGGAATAACTAGCAATTGAATTCTTCAATCTAATATATGAATAAAGAAGCCAGAAGAAAATTTAGAACATCAAGAAAAACTCTACAAAAGCTGAGGATTCAAAAGAAGAAATTTAAGTAAGGAATTTTTCAGCTATTAGAGTCATCTTCAAGCAACTTTATTAATAAAGCAGCAGTCCACAAATTGAGTAATATAAGCCACCACCCTAATCTCAGCCATTCTAAAATCCAAAACATCAGTAATTAGAAGGTAATAGTTATATTTATAGGTATTAATATAGTTGGTGTGAATGTGGTATTAATATAAATAAGTAACATCTATGAGTTTTCAAACAAAAGCTAAAAAGGACAAAAATAAATAAAAAGTCCAAAATCAATATTTTTTATCTATTTCCAAAGAATTTATGAATACATTTTTTTAACAGGGATAACAATTTCTATGCATTTTTATGGATAATTATGTATAATTATATGTTTATTTTTTAGCATTTAGTATTTGTACTTTTATATATTTATAGTTTTGTTATATTTTTATATTTTTAGAACCTGTTCGAATATATCTACGATGTTTAAATAAATACATATATAGAACCGAGTATCACAAACCACTGATGAAAGGATTTCTCATTGATGCAATTTCAATATAGTTCTTCTAATTAGAAGCTTGGATGAAGAACACAAAGCTGTCACATGTGAGGAATGATCGTCATCCGATTGACAATAAGTATAAATAAGTATAGCAAAATAAAAATAATAAAATAAATAAAAAATATATACAGGTAAACTTTCATATACGAAATATAAAATTTATCTGTATATATAAATCGTGTTGAAAAATAACATCCTTCCTTTATTTTTTTTTTTTTATTTTACATAAAATAAAATGAGTGAATGAATTTGATAAATATTTAGTTTAATATTTTTTTTTATTATTAGTTTTTAATAATAAAAAAAAAAAAAAAAATGAGCGATATCGAACAAATAGAAGGTATCGACAATCAAGATGAAATAGAAACAACTGAAGGAGGTTTTAAGGTTCCTTCAGGAAAATTAGCAGCGGTTACCTTTAAAATTAACATTATTAAAGGCAAATTATGGCATGCTTTCTTAAATGACTTAGATTTAAGTCTCGAAATTAAAACGGATGAATTAACATTAGATGCAAAAGTAGAATCATTAAAAAATTCTTGTAGTGAACTAATAGCAGAATCTGTAGAGGCAGATAAAATTCAGCAGTGGCTTACATCAAAATTAAAGCCATATTATGAATTAAAAAGTGATATTTCAAAATATATGAGTAAATATGAGCCAAGGATTATGCCACAAGACAGTGCTAGTAATGTATCAAGTAAAGTGAGTAAAGCAAGTGTAGCTAGTTCAAAAAGTGCAATAGCCCAATCTTTGTTACTTGAGATAGAAAAAAGTAAAATAAAATTACAAGAGCATGAACAATACTTGGCAAAAAAAAGGGAACTAGAAAGCTTGGATTTATACCAACACAGTAGTCATATAAAAAATTTAGAGCAGAGTCTTATAAAAATTGAACAAAAATTAGAAAGTCCAATTTTCAGTATTAGCGATACTTCTGTAAAAAATGAAAATAAAAATGTAAATTTAACACAAACTGAAATAAATAATAATCAGGAGTCTAAATTAGTAGAAATTTTAAAACAAAAGTTAGAAGTGAGTAGGCCTATTTATAATCCTCTTCCAACATGTGAGCCTGAAATATTTATTTTCTGGAAAGGATCCAACCAAATTTAAAGATTTTATGCTAGTTTTTAAAACTAATATAGAAGGAAAATGTGAGAATGAAATGAACAAACTTTCCTATTTAATCAAGTATACAGAAGGTAAAGCAGAAAACATAGTAAGAAGTTGTATGCATTTAGATGAAAAAATAAGTTATAAAAAGGCAGTAGAAAAACTAGAGAAACAATATGGAAATGAACAAGTTATTGCAAATACATATTTGAAAAAGTTAGAAGACTGGAATGAAATCAAGAATGAGGATGGTGAAGCTATGGCAGATTTTTCTTTGTTTTTAGATGCTATTAATAATGCAATGGAAAATATTACTCCATTGAATGAATTGAATTCTACTGGTGCTATTTATAGAATAGTTAAAAAACTTCCCTACAAACAACGTGATAAGTGGAGATATAAAGTTGATAGTATGTATGAAGAAAATAAAAAGGTAAGCTTTAGTACATTTACAAAGTTTGTTGAAAAAGAAGCAAGAATAATGAATACACCTTTGTTCGGAGAACTTGGCATTGGTACAAAACCCAAACAAACCAAATTACAAAGTGAAAAAGGTAAATCACTTTATACAAAAGAAAATAATAATAATAATAATAATAATAATAATAATAATAATAATAATAATAATAAATGGAATAATAATAATGACAATAAAAAGAATTATGGTAGTAGTAAAAGTAGTAGTAATAATAATAATAAATCACAGTTTTGCAATTTTTGTAAAAAAGACAATCATAGTATACTTAAATGCAAAATCCTAGAAAAACAAAGCCAAGATGAAATAACAAAGTTCATCAAAGACAATAAATTATGCTTTAAGTGCCTCAGATCAAATCATTTTAGTAGTAATTGTAAAAGACCAGAAAAATGTGAAAAATGTAATAAGCAACATTTAACATTTCTGCATAGAGAAAAAGATAGTGCCAAAGAGCAAGATTGTTCAAATATCTCACCAGCAGCACTCACTGTGAATTTAGAAAGTAAAGATAAGAAAGTAGAGTCAAAAGAATCAGGAAGTAATGAAGCAAAAACCTTTCAGACAAAAGTAAGTAATAAAAAGCTATTTTACCCTGCAGTACCAGTTAAAATAAAGCTTAAAGGTAAAGATAAAGTGATTAAGACATACATGGGTCTAGATACATATTCTTCAGCATGTTTTATGGACTTAAATTTAGCTGCAGAACTAGGTATGTCATATATGAAACCTCATAAAGATATAGATATAACTACAATGTATGGACAGAATAAAATAAAAACATATATTTTAAATAACTTAGAAATTTATGATATTGAGATGAGGAAATCTGAAACCATAAATAATATATACTGCAAAGAAAAATGGCCCTTTAAAATGGAAGAAAGTCCATCTATCAAAGATATAAATGGATTAGAATACTTGAATCATGTGCCATTCAACTTCATAGAATCAAAAATTGGATTATTAATAGGAATGAACCAGAGTAAATTGTTAAAACCAATAGAAGTAGTGGAAGGTCATTATAACTATCCCTTTGCAGTTAAATATTCATTTGGATGGGCTTTACAAGGTTCGACACCAGATGGTATACCAGCTTTCATGAGTTTAAGATGTCATAAGACCCAAATACAACAAGAAGATGATAATTTGCTTGAAAAATACTGCTCAAGAGAGTTTTCTGAAAAGAATCCTGAGCAAGTCTGTGAAAGTGTAGAAGATTTGAAGTGGAAGAATAAGGTTGAAAATACATTACAAAGAACAATTACAGGTAAATTTCAAGTTGGTTTACCATTTAAAAAAGAAAATCAGCATTTTCCTAATAACAAAAATCAAGCATTAGCAAGACTGTTCTCATTAAAAAGTAAATTTTTAAAAGACCAAGAATATTTTGTACAGTATAGTGATAGCATAAATGAAATGTTAAAACTAAATTTTGCAGAAAAAGTTGAGAAACATGAATTATTAAACAATGACAGATTCTATTTAACACACCATAGTGTAATCCATCCACAAAAGAAAAAATTGAGAGTAGTATTTAATGCAGCTTTGCCATACAATGGTATTTCTTTAAATAATAGTTTACTCACAGGGCCAGACTATATTTCTAACCTACAAGGCATCCTTTTAAGGTTCAGAAAAGAGAAATATGCTTTCATAGCAGATATAGAGAAGATGTTTTATCAAATACAGGTACTTGACAAAGATAAAGATTATCAGCGCTTCTTATGGTTCCCAAATAGTAATTTAGATAAAACTCCAGAAGAATACAGGGTTAAAGTTCATATATTTGGAAGTGTGAGCTCACCTTCAATTGCAAATTATGTCTTGAAGCAAACTACAAATGTAATTGAAGCAGGAAAATTCAGTAATCTAGCCAAAGATACCATACTTAGAAATTTCTATGTAGATGATTGTTTAAAGTCTGTGAAATCAGAAAATGAGGCTGTAGCAGTTTATAAAGAAGTTAAAGAAATTTTAAAAATTAGTGGTTTTAATCTGCATCAAGTAGCTAGTAATTCAAAGAAATTTTTGGAAAATATTGATAAACAAGACTTAAGTAAAGATTTTAAAGAAATAAACTTATCCTTAGATAAATTGCCTTCACAAAAAGTATTAGGCTTGAGTTGGGACCCAGAAATAGATTTAATGAAAGCTAGGGTAGATATACAAAATAAAAATTTGACAAAAAGAAGTATACTCAGTTGTATTTTTTCCATATATGATCCACTAGGATTTATTAGTCCAGTGCTACTAGTAGCTAAAAAGATATTTCAAAATTTATGCGATAGAAAAGTTAACTGGGATGATGAAATCCCATTAGATATAAAAAAAAGTTACATAAAATGGCTAAATGATGTTAATAAGCTAGATGATTTTCAAGTTCCTAGGCCATACAATCCAAATTGTCTAAAGTATAAAAGGGTAGAACTACATTATTTTTCAGATGGTTCACAGATAGCATATGCTGCAGTAGCATATATAAGGTTCATTGGATGTAATGATGAAAAATATTGTTCATTGGTGTTATCTAAAACAAGATTGATACCATTAAATAAAAATTTGATGTTAACTATACCAAGAATAGAATTGAGTGCAGCCAAATTAGCTGTCAACATACATCAAATTTTAAAAAATGAATTAGATATGAAAATAAACAAAGAGTATTTTTGGATAGATAGTGAAATTGTATTACAATATATTAAAAATGAATCAAAAAGATTCAAAAGATTTGTACATAATAGAGTTAATTATATTAGATCACAAACAGATATAAGCCAATGGAATTATGTACCAGGCAAGCTAAATATTGCAGATATAGCAAGTAAAGGGATATCTGTTAATGAGTTTTTGAACAATAAACTATGGAGCACTGGTCCAGAATTTTTGTACAAAGACAAAGCTCAATGGCCTGAGCAAAATAAAGAAAATAAATTAGATGATGAAAATGATGAAATTATAAAAAGTAAACCTGTAATAGCCACCATACAACTACAAGAAAGTTCAACAGACAAGCTCATACATTCTGTCTCAGATTGGATGAAATTAAAAACAAAAGTAGCATGGATTTTAAGAGTTAAAGAAAATTTGCATAAAAAAGCCTGGAATAAAGGTGCAATGACAATCACAGAATTAAAAAATGCAGAAAAGGCTATTTACAAATATGTACAAAATAAAGAATTTCATGATATACAATACAAAATAAAAAAGAAAGAAGCCTTACCAAAGAGGCACATTTTGGCAAAATTCCTACCATTTTTAGATGATAATGGAATATTAAGGGTAGGTGGGAGGAATAAAAATCTGAATGATGTATCATTTGATTTTAAACATCCAATTATCTTGCCAAATAGTCATGTTACAATGTTAATAATGAGACATTACCATAGAATTAATGGACATTTAGGAAAACAAACAGTTTTAAATGCTTTAAGAGAGAAGTACTATATCATTGGAGCAAGCAGAAGTATTAAGAAGATTTTAAAAGATTGCATAATATGTAGGAAGCTCCATACAAGGCCAACTCAGCAGTTGATGGGAGATTTGCCCAAAGATAGATTAGAATGTGATATACCACCATTCACGAATATTGGTATAGATGCCTTTGGCCCTTTTCTTGTAGTAAGGGGAAGAGGGAAGGTAAGAGAAAAAAGATATGGATTAATATTCTCATGTTTAAGTAGTAGAGCCATACATTTAGAGATGTTATATTCATTAGATACTGATGCTTTTATCAATGCTCTAAGAAGATTTATAAGCCGCAGAGGCAATGTGAAATTGATCCGATCAGATAATGGATTGAACTTTGTGAAAGCTAACAAAGAATTAAAAGGACAAGTTAAAAATTGGAATAGTAAGCAAGTAAATAAATTTTTTGAGCAAAAAGAAATACAGTGGATATTTCAACCACCTCATAGTTCTCATAAAGGAGGTCATTTTGAGAGACATATTAGAACTGTAAGAAATATATTACAAGCTTCACTCTTAGAACAGCCAATAAGGTTGACAGATGATAACTTGAACACTTTGTTCTGTGAGATAGAATTCATTATAAATAATAGACCAATAACAGAATTTTCAAATGATTTAGAAAACTTAGAAGCTTTGACACCAAATCATCTACTAACTCTTAAAGGTAATATAACTTTTCCTCCAGGATTATTTCAGGACAAAGATTGCTACTTATATAAAAGATGGAAACAAGTCCAGTATCTTGCTGATTTGTTTTGGAAAAGATGGATCAAAGAATATGTCCCTTTATTGCAAAAAAGAAGTAAATGGTTAGCAGAAAAAGAATCACACCAAGTGGGAGATTTAGTCCTTTTAATAGATGACTTCAAACCAAGAAATATGTGGAATTTAGGAAAAATAGTAAAAGTTTACAAAGATGACTCAAACAGAGTGAGAATAGTAGATGTGAAAATAAATAAAGACAAGAATACTTTAAATACAACAATTTTGAAAAGACCAATAACAAAATTAATCTTGCTGAGAGAAAGTGCAGGATTATAACAAGAAGACAACAGAATTGTAAACTCTAAGGAAACTAAGAATAACAAGAAAACTTAATATTCTTAGCAAAAGGGGGAATATGTTATATTTTGCATTAAAATATAAGAAAACAAAATAATAATAATAATAAATAAAATAGGAAAATTAGGATTAAAGAAAATTCATTACTATATGAACATCAACTATGGTTACAAAATTTTACCAAAATATCTCAAGAGTAGAAAAGCAAAAAAGTTGCAATTTGATAACAAAATTGATGACAAAAGCAGAATACAAGGTGGGGCAAAATAAGGACTTGCAAATAGAATAAAGGCTACAGAAAGCCGAATATTAAGAAAAACTAGTAATTAGGAGATACTGCAAGCAATATAAGCCATTGCAGAAACTCAAACAAGCTACTGAAGCAACAAAACTGACTTTGCCAAATGTAAATTGAGAAAATAAAAGCAAAGTACAGAATTTGAACTTCAATCAAAAATAGGAAGAAATTGAAGAAACACTTAGTACCATCTATTCATTCAAGAGCTTATTAATTTCACAAAGAAGAAACTATTAAGGTGGAATAACTAGCAATTGAATTCTTCAATCTAATATATGAATAAAGAAGCCAGAAGAAAATTTAGAACATCAAGAAAAACTCTACAAAAGCTGAGGATTC
This sequence comes from Trachelipus rathkii, assembly GCA_015478945.1. NCBI lineage: Eukaryota > Metazoa > Arthropoda > Malacostraca > Isopoda > Trachelipodidae > Trachelipus > Trachelipus rathkii. Next base: position 15,778 of record JABUQX010093460.1, on the reverse strand, counting down.
AAAAGAAGAAATTTAAGTAAGGAATTTTTCAGCTATTAGAGTCATCTTCAAGCAACTTTATTAATAAAGCAGCAGTCCACAAATTGAGTAATATAAGCCACCACCCTAATCTCAGCCATTCTAAAATCCAAAACATCAGTAATTAGAAGGTAATAGTTATATTTATAGGTATTAATATAGTTGGTGTGAATGTGGTATTAATATAAATAAGTAACATCTATGAGTTTTCAAACAAAAGCTAAAAAGGACAAAAATAAATAAAAAGTCCAAAATCAATATTTTTTATCTATTTCCAAAGAATTTATGAATACATTTTTTTAACAGGGATAACAATTTCTATGCATTTTTATGGATAATTATGTATAATTATATGTTTATTTTTTAGCGTTTAGTATTTGTACTTTTATATATTTATAGTTTGTTATATTTTTATATTTTTAGAACCTGTTCGAATATATCTACGATGTTTAAATAAATACATATATAGAACCGAGTATCACAAACCACTGATGAAAGGATTTCTCATTGATGCAATTTCAATATAGTTCTTCTAATTAGAAGTTTGGATGAAGAACACAAAGCTGTCACTCAGATGGAGGAATGATCATCCGATTGACAAAATAAGTATAAATAAGCATAGCAAAAAAATAATAAAATAAATAAAATATCTTTCCATAGGTTTTATTGATGAGTGCTTTAAAAATTTTACTGGTGAGAGCTTTTTGTCACAATTACTTTCTTTAATTAAATTAAGCTTCTCCCCCTTCCTTCCCCTTTCCTTCTCTCTCTATATATTATATATATATATGTATATATATTATTATTATTATATATATATATATATATATATATATATATATATATATATATATATATATATATATATATATATATATATATATATATATATATATATATATATATATATATACATGGGCGTCGCCAGCTTCCAAGCTAGGGGGGCAGCTTAAAATTTTATAGAGCTTATATATATATATATATATATATATATATATATATAGTATATATAAAAAAAGAAATATATATATATATATATATATATATATATATATATATATATATATATATATATATATATATATATATATAAGAAAGAAGACATAAAACTAGAAACATTTGTATGGATAATTAAATGATTAATATTTAAAAAATTATTTTATTAAAACAATAGAATATCAAATACAATATGCAATGATGAAAAATTCACAATATAGAGCAGTTGCAAAATTGATATTATAAAAAGTAATTTCCTTGGGTTCAAGGCAAATTTATCAACTACTGTTTGAATAAAATAATCATAATTGTCAAACACAAATTTTCTGTGTACACTCATCATAGCCAATCTGTTTAACCTGTCGTCTTCCATAGTACTTCGCAGCCAAGTCTTGATCCTTCGCAGAGTACTGAAAGAGTGTTCTACTGTACTGGTGGTGCATGGCTGGGCGAGTAGTATCATCAAAGCCTTTTTCGTCGACGGAAAGAAAGGTTCAGTCTCCTTTAAGACTTGGGAGATAACAAGATTTTTAGTTCTTCACTACTCAGTTTCTTGTCCCTCCAAATTTTGTACCAAAGTTCTAGCTCTTCTTCTATGCCTTCTAAGTGGTAAAAACTATAAAATGAAGTTGTCTTTTCCTTTAACTCATCGATTGTTATGAGTAGCATGTGGAAAGGATGTAGATATTTCAATGCATAAGCAGGTTATATTCAGTAGAAAACCGTAATTCCAAAGAAGAGGTTATAGAATCCAGATACGGAGTTATTAAGGATCTTCTCCAGAACTTCGTGGGATTTGTTGCTGGATGGTTGCTGCAGTGCTGCTGCCTACCAAAAATCCGTGGTATATTCAGATCAAGTCCCAGTTGTTCGGCGATTGATTAGCTTCTTTTTTAACACTTCATCGGTGATTTTTTTCTTCATCTTTCCGATGGCTCTTAACCATTTCCACAATATGTTGATGCTATGAGGTTTTTGATCGATTCAAGGTCTTATATTGAGAGCATTTACAACTGGCTCTAACATCGCAGAGTACTTCGCAATATCAGAGTTATGATGAATGACGACTTACATACCACTGAATGCAACTGAAAAGCGCTTTTTCTTGTGGCGGTATTTCTCAATGGAAAGGATTTCTAATGATTGCATCATTCGTACAAAGTGCTCCTTAAACACTCTGATGCACTTGTGTTGTTCAGAACCATCCATCCGTTTTAAGATTGATATATATATATATATATATATATATATATATATATATATATATATATATATATATATATATATATATATATATATATATATATATATATATATATATATATATATTATATATATAAATATATATATATATATATAGCAATATATATATATATTATTATATAAATATATATATATATATATATATATATATTATATATATATATATATATATATATATATATATATATATATATATATATACATATATATATATATAAATATATATATATATATATATATATATATATATATATATATATATATATATTATTAATAAATATATATATATATTGCAATGGAATACATAGTTCAATTTTTCAAACTGGCTCTAAGCCAGTGAGTAATTAAAGAAATAAATGACTCGTTTGAATATTTAGCTATAAATATATCTGTAGTAAATGATATCTGATCAGCCTTAGATAACTTCTAATACTGCTGATCTCAATTTACTGTTTGAGTTGGTAAACATCATCTTTCTACAAAAAAAATATTTTCTACTAGAAATAAGATATTTTGGTTGAAGAGGCAATAAGTTTTATGAGTCCCTGCTCTTCAGTGATTGTGAATGGCTGGTTACTCATTGCAATAAAATTTATTATTTTCTGAAGATTATTTTTATTATTTTCTGTGATTTGGGGTCATTGATATGAAATTTTTGTTGGGAAGAAATTTTCTCAAACTCACTAGTTTCACGGCTTCGATCTTTCTCTATTTTGGGGTGTCCAGTGTTCTAGAAAATATTCTCCCTTTTACTATTCAAATTTTTGACTTCCAGATATTCTCTTCGATGATGATTTTCCATATGTTTATGAAGTGGTGTTGTATTAAATGTTTTTGGTGAACTACCTAGCTTTATATTTTTGTGGTATATTTTACACTCTATTAAAGATTTTGTAACATATAATAATAAAAATCTTTACGAATGATGGCATCCTAAAACAATTTTGTGAGGTTATTATTATGACAAATCTGCAGTCAATTAATGAATAAAATCTTTATCAAAATCTGTTTATATATATATATATATATATATATATATATATATATATATATATATATATATATATATATATATATATATATATAGTATATATATATATATATATATATATATATATATATATATATATATATATATATATAAGATTTTATATTGAAAGTTATATAGAATTATTTTTTTACATTTCTTTATAGTTAAAGGAAAGTTCATTAGAAATTCCGGTTCCGGCCTTTTTGGGATTCCGGCTAATTCCGGTTCCGGCCGGAACCGAAAATTTCAGTTCCGGTACACCCCTAATATATATATATATATATATATATATATATATATATATATATATATATATATATATATATATATATATATATATATATATATATATATATATATATATATATATATATATATATATTATAAACATATATATATATATATATATATATATGTTTAGAAAAGTCAATGTTTTTTATTTTATTTTTTAAAACCATTGGTACAAGAAAACTGATAACATATATGGAATCAGCGTATGAAATTTGTATAAAAAAAATTACTTTTTTTTTTATATCTCCAAAACTACGATAGGTAGAAGAAAACTAATAACATATATGGAATCAGCGTATAAAAATTTTTTAGGGGGCTCGAGCCGACGGTGGGACAGAGGGGGGGACGTTTTCCATACCCCGTAGGGGAGGGGCGGAGGAACCCCCGCGACACCCAAATACCAAAGAGCGGGGGTTCCGGAGACCCTCCCCGGAGGGGAAATATCCTACCCCGTCGTACCCCAGGAGGCCGAGAGACCCCGACTCTTTGCATCTTTGCGTTTTACCCTGGGATATTCTTAAAAAAAAAATCTTTTTTCATACATATTTCATACGCTGATTCTAAATATGTTATTAGTTTTCTTGTACCTATCGTAGTTTTGGATATAAAAAAAAAATTAAAAAAAAATTACAAATTTCATACGCTGATTCCATATATGTTATCAGTTTTCTTGTACCTATCTTAGTTTTCGAGATATCATGCGGGTAACTTCTTTAGTTTCACCATATATATATATATATATATATATATATATATATATATATATATATATTTATATATATATATATATATATATATATATATATATATATATATATATATATATATATATATATATATATATATATATATATATATATATATATGTACTACGTATAGTTCTATATAAAATAATGCTTTTATAATCTTTAGTATATTTGTAAAGCTAGAACTCTTAGGAGACAAAGCTCCAATCGTTATGTGTATTAGTATGTACGGTAAAATTTTCTTACATCTTATAAAATCACACACATAACTATGTTTATTCCTTTTTGTATATTATTTAAACTTGAAACAGCCAATAAGAGTACTTTCTCCTCCCGGCAATATCTGAAGCCAAAGGAGAGAAGACGCTAGTTCGGCCAACGTCATCAGTGCCGTTAGGCGCGCTTGGGGCATTGTCCCTCGCACGCTAAAATCCATTATTTTTGTAATAAAATTAAAGGTGTTAAACTATAATTAATGTTCTTATAATAAGATCTTTTAAGTGTCATTTGATACGCTAAGTTGATTCACCAGTGAATAAAAAGATAAAAATTATAAAGAACGGTGATGAAGATCGAGTAAGGAACATGGCATTATATTATTTGCCCCACCTTGCAAACTGTTCTAAAATGAAATGTATATAATATGGGGATTTAAGTATTCACGAAAATATATTTAAAGGGTCTGTGGCCCACTCCTGATTATTATACATAATAAAAATTATCTATTATTCTGTGTGCAAACAACAATATAAAAAGAATATTAATAAAGAGAATAACATCAAAATCTATTTAATACACCTTCCATCTTATTAATTATTGTAACCGAGGTGTGAGTAATTTAATTCTATGTTTATTTGATTAATGACCTCATTATCACGTGTTACATGTGATGCCCCCAGTATCGTGACTTAAAAAAATACCAACCTGTCTGATAAAAAGGGTCAAAGGATAATAATAAAAATAATTATAATAATAATAAAATAACGCGGTGAATGAAAGTGGACAATATTAATTACTCAAGTGAAGAAATTTTTTATAAGTTATTAAAAAGAAGTAAGTCTTGAGAATCTATATTGTTTATATACTAAAAACGTAAGTGGTAGCGTGAAGAAAATTTCCTTTTTAAAAGAAAATAAAAAGTCGTTATCCAGTAAAAATAGTGCTTTCAAAAAAAAAAAAAAAAAAACCGCCGCGCATTAAAAAAAAAAAAAAAAAAAAAAAAAAAAAAAAAAAAAACTCCAATTCAAATACAAGAAAGCTTCGACCTGCTATTATATGGGGGATGGGTAGAGAAACGAAAACTCCCCACCATTGAATTGAGACCCGCCAAAAGCAAGTAAGAAAACGCTTTCTCTAAAAATGTGAAATTCAAGAACCAGCGAGCCTAAGAAACAATAACAACAACAACAAAGAAAATAAAAATAAAGCCTCGAT
>JABUQX010093460.1:0-2500 GCA_015478945.1 Trachelipus rathkii | reverse complement strand
AACATTAACATTACATACCTTAAAGCAGTAAATCAGTAAATCAATAGAGTAAGTGCTAAATTTCCAACACCAAGAGGGGATTAGTTGCCTTTTGTTTACTGCTTTACTGCTTTAACTCATGTTTTACTGCTTTAACTCATGTTTTACTGTTTTAACTTATATGTTTTACTGCTTTAACGCACATATTTATTAACATTACATACCTTAAAGCAGTAAATCAGTAAATCAATAGAGGTGTTACCTAACACCTAGGGGGGATTAGTATGCTTTTGTTTTACTGTTTTACTGCTTTAACTCATGTTTTACTGCTTTAACTCATGTTTTACTGCTTTAACTCATATGTTTTACTGCTTTAACTCACATATTCATTAACATTACATACCTTAAAGCAGTAAATCAGTAAATCAATAGAGGTGTGACCTAACACCAAGGGGGGGGATTAGTATGCTTTTGTTTTACTGCTTTACTGCTTTAACTCATGTTTTACTGCTTTAACTTTCTGCTTTACTGCTTTAACTTTCTGCTTTACTGCTTTAACTTTCTGCTTTACTGTTTTAACTTTCTGTTTTACTGTTTTAACTCATATATTTATTAACATTATGTTTTTTATTTTGTTTTAATACTTTTTATTTATTTTTATTATTATTTTTATTTATTTTTATTATTATTTTTATTTATTTTTATTATTTTTATTATTTTTATTATTTTATTTTTATTATTTTTATTATACTTCGTGTTATTTACTTCATGCCTATTGTCATTATTATTTAGAACACACATTCACTATGACACTTATACACACATTCACTATGACACTTACATTTACCCATAGACACTTACATTTACACTTATACACAAGCGGTCACACACACACACTTACACTTATACACACATTCACTATGATACTTATACACACATTCACTATGACACTTACATTTATCCATAGACACTTACATTTACACTTACACTCACACACAGATTTACTTACACTCACACAGATTTACTTACACTCACACAGATTTACTTACACTCACACAGATTTACTTACACACACAGATTTACTTACACTCACACACAGATTTACACACACACACACACACACACACACACACACACACACACACACACTCACTTACACATATAACGTATAATTTATTAAAACATTTTATGTTTTAATTAAACACGTACATTTATATTACTCATTCAATTATAACTAAAATTATTTCAAAGTTTCTTAAAACTTCTATAATAAATCAATCATTATCTTTGAACAAAGAATTTATTATTAACTGTTAATACTTTTTGTTTATAACTATCAAGTTTTAAAATAACTTTTACTAAAATTTTATGAAATTTTATTAAAAACATATATTTTACGTACCTTAAAGCAATAAATCAGTAAATCAGTAAGGTCAGTCCCTAGCACCCCTCTACATCAAGCTATGCCACGTTTTGTTCTATTGACTTACTGCTTTACATCATCTTTAGCCATGTAATAAGTATAAAATAACAAAATAAGTTCTTCTCTGCTAACATAACATGTATTTTATTAAAATCATTCTAAGTTTTTATTTAAAAATAACAATTATTCACTTACATTTATATTATTCACTCGATGTTAACTAAAAATATTTCAAAGTTTTTTAAATAATTCGGGTTTTCTTTATTATTATTATTATTATTATCTATGTACATTGACAATCCATCACGAGAAAACACAACAACCCGCACTCCTTACAGATACGAAACTGACCTCTCTCTGTAAAATGTGTTGAAATAACTACTTTAGTCTAAATTAGGATAATCCTTTGAACCCGAGGCGATTTAAGCCTAATTCCAGGTCAAAATATATTTCAAACTGACCTTTCTGTAAAATGTGGTGCAATAACTACGTTAGCCCAAATTTAGGCCTAAATTTAGATAAGCCTTTTTGTAGACGGGCTAATTTAATCCTCATACCAGCAAAAGGTAATCCCCGTATAGACAAGAATCATTGTTATTATTATTTTTATAAATATATTTCAAACTGAAACATGTTGGATCGGTAAGATCTTTTAAGCAGGTAAAAAGGAAATGTTTTCCTTACTTGTGATTGGCTGGGGTAATCCTTATCTCTATATGACCTCGTATGTGATTGGTCGAGAATTATTTTATCGTCTTTTGAAAATTAACTTTGTTCTTTAAACTTGTATTTGAGCAGGGTGTTTTATTATCTTTTATACCCAAACTCATTTTAAAATCATAGTCATTTTAGTTGTTGGTGCACAAGTTATCTGATCTGTATTAAAAGTGTTTTATTTTTTACTAAGTGTATATCATATTTATAATAAATATTTACATTGAGGAATAATTATTAATTTCACTAGAATAGATAATAATTAATTCAATTAGTTCATAACCAACCAATTGTGGCTCGGCATGAGTGAAGTGGCGCACGAAAAGGAAAGCGTTTCACGATAAATGAAAACGGTTAAACACCCATCTTGACTGAACGAAGTAC
>JABUQX010093459.1:22500-25703 GCA_015478945.1 Trachelipus rathkii | reverse complement strand
ATAATATATTAAATAAATAATAGGTAATCAGATTTTCAGATGTTTTTTTCTTACTGCTTTAACTCATGTTTTACTGGTTTAACTCATTTCTTGCTTTACTGCTCTTTAACTCATGTTTACTGCTTTAACTCACTACTTTATTGTTTAAAGTATATTTATTAACATTACATACCTTAAAGCGATAAATCAGTAATCAATAGAGGTGTTACCGAACACCTAAGGGATTAGTATGCTTTAGTTTTACTGCTTTAACTTTCTGCTCTTTACTGCTTTAACTCAATGGCCTCTTACCTGCTTTTAAACTTCACATACATAACTACCTTAAAGTCAAAGTAAATCAGTAAATCATACGAGCACTCTAACCTCAACCAGGGGTAAGCTTGTATGCTTTTGTTTTACTGCCTTACTGTACTTAAACTTTCTGCTTTACTGCTTTAACTTTCGCTTTACTGCTTTAACTTTCATGCTTTACTTTTTTAACTTTCTGTTTTACTGTTTTTATAGTCAATTATTATATATAATTAACATTACTGTTTTAATTATTTATTGCTGAAACTAATTATATTTATAGTTTATTTATTATTTTTATTTACTTCTTTATTTATTTATTTTTATTATTTGTTAATATAATTTTTAATTTTTTTAATACCGTAATTTTTATCTTCATTAATATATTCCTATGTGTTATTTTACTTCATGCCTATTGTATTATACTATTATTTAGAACACACATACACACACACACACACACACACACACACACACACACACACACACACACACACACACACACAACAACCACACAAATAAACACACACACATATTAAGCGATATGAATTTATTAAACATTTTATGTTTTAATTAAATATTTGCATTTTATATTACTTTCAAGTACAAATTAAAAACTAAATAAATTACTTTCAACAGTTTATCCAAAAACTTCTATAATAGATCAATCATTATCTTTGAAACAACACGAATATTATTATAACTGTTAATACGTTTTATGTTATATTTAAAATTTACTAAATAAAATTTCTACAGTTATCAAATTACTAATACTAGAATTTTATGAAATTGTATCTCAAAAATCATATAATATTTAGCGTACCTTAATTTAACATAATCATTAAAAATCAGTAAGGTCAGCCCCTAGCCACCGCCCTCACTACACCAAGCCGTCTTTCCACAAATGACATGAAATAAACACTGCTTTACATCCATCATACCATATGTATTTTAAGTATAAAAATAACAAACAATAAGTTCTTCTCTGCTAATTTAACATGTACTTTATTAAAATCTTTCTAAGTACTTATTTTTAAAAAATAACAATTTTCACTTTACATTTAATTAGTCTATTCACTCGATCGCGTTTAACTCAAAAAAATTTTCAAACTGTTTTTTTACAATAATTGGTTTTCTTCTAATATGATTATTATTATATTTATATGTACAATTGACAATCCATCACGAAAAATACACAATAATGCGCACTTCCTTACAGATACGAAACTGCCCTCTCTCTCTCTGTAAAAATGTGTTGTTGGATAATCCTTTTTGTATCCCGGGCGTGTTAAGCCTAATCTCCAGGTCAAAAATATATTCCAACATGACCTTTTTCTAGTAAATGTGGTATGTCGCAATAACTACGTTAGGCTAAGATTCTACGGCCTTAAATTTTGGATAAGCTTTTTGTGATTTCGGGATGCTATATTTAATCCCTAATCACAAGGTAAAAGGTTTAATTCCCGTATAGACAGAATTCTATATTTATTATTATTTTTAGTAATATATTTCAATACTAGAAACAGGAACATGCTGGATAGGGTAAGATCCTTTAAGCAGGTTAAAAAGAAATGTTTTCCTTACTTGTGATTATGGTAGGAGGTAATCCTTTATTCTACTATGACTCGTATGTGGAATTTGGTCGAGAATTCATTTTATACGTCTGTTTGTAAAATTAACCTTTGTGCTTTAAGCCTGTATTGAAGCAGTGTGTGTTGTTTTATTTCTTTTAGGTACCCAAAAACTCATATTTTAAAATCATAGTGCATTTTGATTGTTAAGCGGTGCACAAGTTATCTGATTTGTATTTAAAGTATTTATTTATTTTTACTAAAGTTGTTATATCATATTTTATAATAATAATAACAATTAAGGAATAATTATTAATTTCACTAGAATAGATAATAATTAATTCACTAGTTCATATAGACTAACCACCAAGTGCTCAGAGCTCAATGAGCCCACCCGCACAAAGGCAGCCTCTAACCCCGCACCCGCTATGGTTGCGTCCCGCCGCAGTCCCCGCCCCGCCGACGTACTCCGCCCCGCCGCGTGCCGCCCGCAGGAGCGCAATATTTCTCCGCGTTCCCGCCCGCTGCGCGTGCGCCTCGCAGGCGCAATATTGATCATAGAGTGATTCTAATATATACTATACTATATATATATATATTATATAATATATATATATTATATAATTTATATAATTATAGTAAGTATTTATACTATAATACATATTTGTGTAGTCATGCATTGTGCGGGTGAGTGTTAAGTGATGTATATGTATGTGAACCGTACAGTATCTATGTGTATGTTTGACGTTATGTTGTGAATAAGAGAAATAAGTGGAGTGCTGTGTGATATAAGTGTGAAGTGTAAGTGTTCTATGGCGCCAGTTGAACGTAAGTGGTCTAATGTTGTATGTCGTATTGTGTGATAATAAAGAGATATAGTGTACTGTGTGCATAAGTGTGTAAGTATAAGTTGTCTAGAGGTAAGCTGTAAACTGCTTACTAAGCTGATTAATCCAATATAGGCATTAGATATCAAAGATGAGCGCGTTCTAATCGAGATGAGTCATCAAAGCATTCTTAATGAAACCCTCTAAAAGCTGATTCGAGGTATCAAAAGCTAGTTATTAAATGTTAGAGGCATCAATTAGTTAGAGGCAATCAAAAGCTGAGTTATCAAGTTTGAGGCAATCAAAAGCTGACGGCATCAAAGATGAGGGATCAAAATATCGAGTGGGTGGGCGCGTATTATGTAATGGGGATGTTAATGTGTGTGTGTGTTAAGTGTGGTAATATAAAATGTTCGTACGTGTGTGTGTGTGTGTGTGTGTAGTGCGTTTGACCATGTTTTAATTATGTGTCTAAATAAAATACAAAGGCATGAAAGTAAATAGCGACTAACTAAAA
>JABUQX010093459.1:15000-17500 GCA_015478945.1 Trachelipus rathkii | reverse complement strand
TCAGTTACTCTTATTATGAACAATTCGTCTTGCTTGAACCAACCTCACATTCCTTATTCAAACACACTATTATTATTATTAACTCAGTTCGCTTTTTCTTCCGCCTCTCAGCCGGTCTTTTCCCTACACACTCAACACTATACAACGGTTTAACCAATCGACTACCATACAACTTTTCCAAATGAACAAACCACCTTAATTCACCCTCTTTTATTCTCATATTTATTCATTTCTTCACAAAACACAACTTCTTAACAGGTCATTCCTCATTTTATCAATTCTTCTCACACTTAGCACACAACTAAGATTATCCATTGAACCTTACCTCTTATTAAATATCATAGTTTCAACTATACATTAACATCGGTAACAACATACCATCATCCAAAACCCAAGCACACTCAAGTCTTAGTCCCTTTACATTCACCAAGGATTTAATTGCACAACCCACCTCCCTACCATTCACAACTTTTCAACAACACTGCTTCAGCATTCCCCTTTCCATCCAACATGTATAATTAATTTTTAAACTATGATAGTATTACCATTTCGGTCTCTACTCAACTACCACAATCACCTTACTCTTACCTACATTTACTTTCAAACCACTCCTTTTACATACCTACCCAAACCACTCTATCAATTTTATCAAGACTACTTCAGATATATATATATATATATATATATATATATATATATATATATATATATATATATATATATATAAATATATACATAATTATTTTTTATTTTTTTTCTTCATATATATATATATATAAAAATAAATAAATATATATATATATTTTTTTTTTTTTTTTTTTTTTTTACAGACATCACCACCGCTCACGGGCAAAGCCCTATTCAAGGAGGGGTGTTAAAATCAACAAAACTATCAACTAACACCAAATCCCGCAGATGAGCACAATTTACTTAGACTTTAGAGAGGGAGATTAAGTGAGTAGGAAGCACAGAGAAGATGGAAGAAATTCCTGAACAGGGTGGCAGGAAAGAAGGAGGCACCCACAGCGAACTAGTCTGGAGTTGCTAATATCAACACAAAACTCATGTGCGGACACAGCCACCTTGTGCTACGAGGGCGTCTTAAAGGAGGTGGCACGCGAGTGGAAAGCTCCCTCGGCACTTGCCGCTACGGTACCTATAGAGAAGAGATAAAGCACCAACATCGCGCCGCAAAGATGGAGGGTCAAGTGAACTAGAAAATGGACAGTTTATAAGTCTTTTTTGCCTTTGACTCGACCTATCCAGAAACCAGGTGAAACACAGGAGCCCCCGATATGAGGCAGTACCATACAAGGGCGGATGAGGCCCTTGTGTAACTGGAAGTAACTGGAGGAAAAAAAGTCTTGCAGTCTAAACAGAACTCCCCAGTTTCTTTGAGGCCGCCTTAGCAACCGTTGTGATGTGAGTTTAAGACATTTTTTGTTTATGTTAAGGCCAAGGATGTTTACATATTGTCAACAGGAGAGACGAGAGAACCGTCGAAGAGATAGGAAAGGTTAAGGTGTCTTAGAGAGGGAGATTTGAAGAAGTTGAGTTTTAAAGAATGAATTTCACAAGGTTGAGACTACCCCAACCGGAAATTCTATCCAGATCAGCGAGAATAGAATCGGAAAGATTAAGACGAGAGGCAATTCTAGAAGTAAAAGGAGCAGAATTGAAATGAGTTGAAGAATGAAGGGTCGAGTCATCGGCATATGAGTGAATAGAGTTAGATTTGCAGGTGAGAAGATCATTAATGAAAAGTAGGAATAAAGTAGGAGATAAGACAGAACCCTGAGGAACACCACTATTGACAGAAAAAGAAGAAGTCGCCCCATCAACAACAGCCGATATTGAGCGATTTGAAAGAAAGCTAGACATAAGTAAGCAAAGAGAAGGAGGAGACCCAAAGGAGGGGAGCTTGGAGAGCAGTGACGCGTGCCATACCCGGTCAAATGCTTTGGATATGTCAAGCGCCACCACGCAAGTCTCCCCGTAGTTCCTAAGGGCGGAAAACCATAAATCGGTTAAATAGGAAAGTATATCACCAGTAGACCTCGAGCGCCGAAAGCCGTACTGGCGATCGGAAAGAAGAGAATGAGATTCCAGATGGTCTAAGAAGTGAGAGTTAAGAAGGGTTTCAAAGATCTTAGATAGAATACAGGTGAGAGCTATAGGGCGATAGTTAGAAGGATCAGAGCGGCTTCCTTTTTTTCGGAATAGGTTGGACATGTGCGTGCTTTCAACACTGAGGGAAAGTGTTAGTATTGAGACATAGAATATAGTTGAACGAGGGGAGGGGCCAGCTCGGAAGCACACTCCCTCAAAACTCGGGAGGAATGCCATCCGGGCCACCCGCCTTCCTAACGTTCATAGATCTCAGGAGCCCATGCTAAAAGATCCTGTTGTAATTTAAAATGAAGACATACGTCAATCAGAGAGAAGGTGGGAGGGAATACCAGAATCATCCAGGGTTGAGTTAGAGAAAAATAGGAGGCAA
>JABUQX010093459.1:7500-10000 GCA_015478945.1 Trachelipus rathkii | reverse complement strand
ACTTCCTAAATCAGAGTTGTTGGCCTCATTAACAATAAATATATATATATATATATATATATATATATATATATATATATATATATATATATATATATATATATATATATATATATATATATATATATATATATATATATATATATATATATATATATATATATATATATATATATATATATATATATATATATATATATATATATATATATATATATATATATATATATATAATTCCCTCCTTTCCACCGAATTGTGGTGCTATTAGTGATAATCATTGGGGAATATTTCCACTAATAAATTGCATCAATGGAGAAGAGGTTCGAAGGAAGGCATTGTGGATGGCAGAAACGTTGACCAATTTCTGTTGGTGGAATGAATGAAGAAGTTGTCTCCAAACGACAAGCGAACAAGAATCACATTTCAAACGGATTTTTAAATTCTACCATTGTGATGTTATGTGCAATTTACCAGGTCTGCTATATCGATAATTTTTTTTGCCTAATTGAACTCCGGCTCCGGCTCCAGCTCCGGCTCGGGCTCCGGCTCCGGCTCAACCCTTTTAAAATTATGCTTCTCCGGCTTTTCTCTAACTCTAAATCCCTTTATTTATAGTAAATATTTTTTTATCCAGCTTCGACTTCAGTTCCACCCAAAATATTTTTGCGCCTTCTCCGGCATTACCCAAAACCTTCCAGCTCGGACTCCAGATCCCTGTAATTTACAGTTTTTGTGTAGGTGGCGTCAGAAAAGGTCCAGTTTCATTGTAAAATTTGCAAAGTTGTTAATACGCCATTCGCTTCGCTAGTTTCAAGGTTGCCTAAACGCCAAAAAATCCAATAAGCCAAGTTCAGTTATTGGGAAAATGAAATCCGAAAGACAGATTAAAAATAAATATCATTCAAATTTGGATAGTAATTAACTCATGGTTTGTCAAAAACCCAAAAAGTCAAGCAGCCAACCCTGGTTAGTTTGCTGCATATATGTACAGTAAGCAAAATAAGGAATCTAACTTTACAGTTCGTGCCGTATATTTATTTAATAAAACATGATCTAGTTGTTTAAAAAAGAACAAATATTTGAAGTATATATTCTTTATGAGACTGTAGAAATGGCTCCCGAAAATTTTATCTAATTGACATTTGACAGAGCATGAAATAAAATTATGAAACAAAAATATTACATAAAAAAATAATTTTATAACCTAATCTAATCTACCTAACTTAACCAATCCTATCCTAATCTAACCTAACCTAATCTAACTTAACCTAAACTAACCTAACCTAACCTTGTCTTGTGGACCTAACCCACTCTTACCTACCATAATCTAACCTAACCTAATCTAATCCAACTTTATATAATCTGTATAACCTAACATAGCCTAATCCAACTTAACCTAATCTACATAACTTAGCATAATTTAACCTAACCTAACCTCACCCAACCAAACCTATTCTAAAGTAACTAAACCTAATATACCTAACCTAACCTAACCTAACCTAACCTAATCTAACCTAACCTAACCTAATCTAACCTAACCTAACCTAACCTAATCTAACCTAACCTAACCTAATCTAACCTAACCTAGTACCTCACCTAATCTAATTATTGTTCGTCCATTTGTCCGTTCTCTCAAATGTCCGTCTGGCAAACGTTAGGACACGGTAGAAACATGTAATAAACAAACTTATTTTCGCTTATGTAACAGAGAAAAAAATGTCCAAATCTCTAATGACGAATGAACTTGTCTTCAAAAATTATCTTTACTTATCTTAATTACTTTGACTTGAATAAGAGCAACAAATTCACTTGACTTCATTTCATTTTAACATGAATTAATTATCTATTATCTTTTAATGATACAACCTCAAATGACGTTTATTTTAAACCTTAAAACTTCCTTCCTCCATTATTATTATTATTATTATTATTATTATTATTATTATTATGTATGTGTGTGTGTGTGTGTGTGTATTATTATTATTATTATTATTATTATTATTATTATTATTATTATTATTATTATTATTATTATTATTATTATTATTATTATTATTATTATTATTATTATTATTATTATTATTATTATTATTATTATTATTATTATTATTATTATTATTATTATTATTATTATTATTATTTTATTATTATTATTATTATTATTTTATTATTATTATTATTATTATTATTATTATTATTATTATTATTATTGTGTGTGTGTGTGTGTATTATTATTATTATTATTATTATTATTATTATTTTATTATTATTATTAATATTATTATTATTATTATTATTATTATTATTATTATTATTATTATTATTATTATTATTATTATTATTATTATTATTTTATTATTATTATTATTATTATTATTATTATTATTATTATTATTATTATTATTATTATTATTATTATTATTATTATTATTATTATTATTATTATTATTATTATTATTATTATTATTTTTATTATTATTATTATTATTATTATTATTAT
>JABUQX010093458.1:22500-25780 GCA_015478945.1 Trachelipus rathkii | reverse complement strand
TGATCGATTGTGCTCTGGGCTGAGGGCATAGCCTTGGATTGATAACAGGCTGTCGTTGTGGCGTCCGGTTGCTTCTTTAAAGCCATGTCTGCGCAAAACACAGCGGAACAAGAGAAGTGATTACGCTAACATCTCTCGTCAAACCAACCCACTCCCAATAACAGCGAAAAACTCAAATATAACAACTCTAGAAACTCCCCTGAGAAATCCACAAACACCCCCACCCCCTACAAGAAAGGATATCAGAAAACTATCAAGACCCTCAAAAATTTTCACCGCAGAGCGTATTTCTATGATCATAATATGACTCAGTTATCTCCTCACTCTAACCTGCAAGAGTTTTTTAACATAGCACCTATGGCGCAGGAGGAGAGAGAAATAGAGACGGGTAACGGGATGTTGACTTGGGTCTTATATTTAGCGCTGTTAAAATTCTTTCTCAGGAATCGCTGCAATGACTGTCTATGACTAATACCTCTCTCATATCATGGAAACAAGTCATTTCATTCGTACGTCCCGAAACTTAACCTAAAAAAGACTCCCAACCTCCCCTCCTCTTACCGCCCATTTTCTTCTCCTCTCCTCATCTTACCAGTATAAATGGTGGTAGGAAACACTTAATAATTAATTAACAACCCGCACGCGAACGTGCAAGCATCGAGGTATGCTAGTAAGTGTGCCAGGATTTCTTTGTTGAAGATTTCTGTGATAAGAAAAAAAAGATAAAAAAAAAAAAAAAAAATCAAAAAAAAAAAAAAAAAAGATTAAAAAGTGCTTTTTTCACTGGAGGTGGTTTTTTTAAATGGAATTTAGAGTTAGAGATTGAGTTCTGGTCCTGTTACTGGTGAATTTTTGAGGGTTTTGATGATAGTTTCTGATATCCTTTCAGTTGTAAAAAGGGGTGGGGGTTGTGGTTTCTCAGGGGAGTTTCTAGTTTTCTGAGTTGGTTTTTAGTTTTCCTGTAATTGGGGGTGGGTTGGTTTTGCGAGGATTTGTTAGCGCGTAATGTTTTGTGTGTTTGGAGAAGGGAGGGATTATCTAGGTAAGGACGTTTGGTGATTCGTGGGATAGAGGGGGTTGTTTCGAGAGTTTATTAGTTTTTTGATGACGTGCCACGTTTTCTTATTATCAATGCGTGAAATGTTGGATTGTAAGTATTCTGAAAATTTATTGGTGGTGTTGGTGGTAATGAGGTTGGTGATTTGGGTTTTTGAGGTTTTGTTATTTGGTTAGTGATTGGAGTGGGAGTTGTATATTGATCTAAGTTTTTTCCAAAGGGAGTTTCTTTGTTTAATGAGTTGGCTGATGTCAGGGAGAGCTTGGGTGTTCATATTAGGATTTTCTGTCGGCCTCTGGGTATGTTATAGGTTTGGGATTAATTAATTTAATTGAATAATGGAGCATTGTGTGGATTGTAGCGATAATAATGTGTCATGGATTGGTGTGGTAATATGGGTCTTCGATATGAGTTGGTGAATGCTTGGTCCAGTTAGCTTTTTTGTAGTTAGTGTATTGTTAGTGTTCTTTTTTTTTGGCGGGGGGGTGTTTTGATGGGAGAGGTTAGAGAAATAAGACATCGGGAGGTGGGTCTGAGTTGTAGGTCGGTAGTGAGTAATGTCCCAGGTTAGGTCGTGTGATTTGTAAGGTGGGTGAACAGAATGCTGACATCATTGGAGGGGGGGATTGGTTTGCTTGGGGAGGGAATTCGAGTTGGGGAGGTTTTTGGAATTGAGGAAATTAAGGGATTCTAACTCGTTAAGGATATGGTTGCCGCGGGGATCAGAGGGTTAGTCGTTATATTTTACCAGGCGGAGTGTGATCGCATTAAAATCTGCTGAGAATAAGATTTTGGAAATGTGGATTAAATTATTGATAGAGGGGATTGAGAGTTGTGTATCTGGGGGGGGGAATTATGGGTGGTGGGGTGACGAATATAGAGATTGAAAATGTATGTTATAAGTGGTCCTGTTCAGGAGGATGGAACAGGTTGCATTGGATTTTATTAATGTACCAATTTTATTAATGTGTCGGGGAATAGAGTGGAGGTGTTAGGTGTTATGTTGTGGTAGGGATGTCGTTGTGAATCAGTGCTTAAGAAGGAGTGTGAGGAGTTTGGAAGGGAGAAATGGGTAGTTGACCATAGAACGGGGTGGAGAGGGGTGTTTTGGGAGAGGGAAGGCTTCTTGTAGGATAGCTATATGGATGTTGTTTTTTAAGGAAATGATTGAGTTCTATGGATTTATTAGTTAAACGTTTATGTTAAATTGTGTATATTGAGGGAGGGGTTTTTGAATAATAGAGGGGGGTTACAGATTGCGCAGTGAAAGCCTGTGTTTAATTTCTGGGGAGGTCGATATGGGGACAGGGTCAAGTGTACCCATTTGCGGCATCTTTCACATTTGATGCTATTTAATCCAACATATTGTTGGCAGATAGGCAGTTATATCTAGGGGCGTCCCAGATTTTCTCGACATTCACCCGACCGAAGGAGGTGAGTCGTCGCCCTTACCAAGAAAAGAAAAGACGGGACAGAAGAGTAGACTGAGAATAGATGAATGAGTGGACGTTGAAGGCAATAGTAAAAATAAACTTTAATAGTAGTGGGCCCGGCGTCAGCTTGGCTCCTATCGGCAATGAACCCTCCTGGTGGAGGGGGGAAAGCGAGTGATCTTGCTGCTCTCCCCCGGGGCAGAAGTTCCTTCCTCTTGGAGGAGTCCTACTCCGTGATGAGACATTCTGTTACACAACGGGCGTTTGCTCGTAACTATATATATATATATATATATATTATATATATATATATATATATATATATATATATATATAATATATATATATATATATATATATATATATATATATATATATATATATATATATATATATATATATATATATATTAAAAATATATAATTTTTTAAGATTATTGGAAAACTAGATTAATTGGAAATAGAGATTTGTTGGTGAAATACCCACTGCAGTGGAAGGATATTGAGGATCTGTAGAGGGTCAATCTGACCATTTCCGAATCCTTGATCATATGCTCCTTTAACTCTTTTTTTTTCCTTTGTGGCTGGTATTATGGAAAAGCTTAGTTCATGAAAGATGCAAAACATGAAAAATCATAAAAATAGGAATTAGTAGATGCAATGGTGCGAATAGGAAATGGAAACAAGATTATATATAAAAAAAGTGTCATTATATGGTCCATCTGAGGGCATTATTAAGGAGGGTGAAATTTTCTTGAATGATGAATGATATTTTTTATGAGATGAGTGGG
>JABUQX010093458.1:12500-17500 GCA_015478945.1 Trachelipus rathkii | reverse complement strand
AGATTTACAGAAGTAGTTTGAGCAAGAGACTAAATTTTTTTTATTAGTAGTCTAAGAATATAAAAAAAATATTCAAATAGGGAAGATGATTTAGAAAATTATAGGAAAAATAGAAACGAACTTAACCAATCAATAAGAAAGGCAAAGAGAGAGGCAGAAATTAATTTAGCAAGGAATGGTAATAAGGACCTGAAGAAGTTTTTTAGCCTTTATAAATTTAAAAGTAAGAATAGGACAATTGGTCCAATTAAAATTGGGGAAAATTTAGTGAGTTCAGATAAGGAGTTGGTCAATATTTTCAATGCTTATTTTGCTTCAGTGTTTACTGAGGAAAGATTAGATAATAGTTTGGAGACTAATAGTTCTTGTATGCATGTAACAAATAGAATTACAGAATTTGAATTTGACATAAAAGATATTAAACGTTTACTAGACCATATTGATCCAAGTAAAGCTGCAGGGCCTGATGGTATATATGGTAGAATTCTGAAGGAGGGTAGTACCAGCATTGCAAAGGCACTGTATTTGATTTTTAAGCGATCTATAACATTTGGTGAGGTACCAGATGACTGGTAAACGGCATATGTTGTTCCTATTTATAAGAATGGTAGTAAGGAAGATTTGGGAAATTATAGGCCAGTTAGCTTAACATCTCTGGTTATAAAGGTTCTGGAAAAGTTTATGAAAGGTCATATAGAGAAATATTTAGAAGATAACGAAGGTATTGATATAACTCCAGCACGGTTTCTAAAGGGTAGGTTCAGTCAGACAAACCTTTTAGTGAATTTATGGAATACATTCTGACTGCATTGACTCGAAGGAAGATCCAGTTGATTTTATATATTTAGACTTTAGCAAAGCTTTTGATAAGGTTCCCCACATAAGGCTGATGAAGAAGTTATTGAAATGTGGTATAGGTGGAGTGGTACATGGTTGGATTAAAGCAGTGTTTCTCAAAGTGGGCGATAACGCCCCCTTGTGGGCGCTGGAGGCTTAGATGGGGGGCGGTAAGGGGCCTAGAAAAAATTGGGGGTGTTAAAGTAGTTTAGGGGGGCGATGGCTGATTTGTAATTTCATTACTTAATATTTTAAAATTCACTGAAATTAAAACCTACCATACTACACAACATCGATTATTTAGTAATTTTAGTTCATTCCAACGGTTTGTTTGTTATAAATTTTAGTTTTTCTACGATATGTATACGATCTCGTATTAGAAAATAAATATATATATAGTATATAATATATTATATATTATATATTATTATAAATTATATATATATATATATATATATATATATTAATATATATATATATATATATATATATATATATATATATATTATTGTGGTTTTTAAGTTTTGGTAAAGTAAAAAAAAATGGGGGGGGGGGGCTGAAAAATAATTAATTTTCAAAGTGGGCGGTAGACGAAATAGGTTTGAGAACCTCTGGATTAAAGAGTGGTTGTGGAATAGAAGGCAGTGTGTACAACTAAATGGGCAATAAGTCATCTATGGGAAATAGTGAAGAGTGGTGTCCCACAAGGTTCAGTGCTGGGGCCACTATTGTTCCTTATAAATATATTAAATGATTTAGACCAGGGACTTTAAATGCAAGGTTTCTAAGTTTGAAGATGATACCAAAGTGGTCACCTCAGTTAGGAATAGTGAAGGATGTATAAAGATTCAAAATGATCTTGATAAACTTCTTGGGTGGGCAGATAAGTGGCAAATGAATTTTAATAGTAAAAAGTGTAAGGTTCTTCACCTAGGTTACTCAAATAAAAGTTTTAACTACTATATGAATGGGGATTGGCTTGAGTCTGTGGACCAAGAAAAAGATTTAGGTGTGATTTATAAGCAGTAATTTGAAAGTAGCTAATCAGTGTTTGGAAGCAAGGAATAAAGCTAATAAGATGCTGGGCATAATAAATCGCAATGTTGTTTACAAGAGCAAGGAAGTAATAAGTAAACTGTATAATAGCTATGTTAGGCCAATAATAGAGTATTGTGCACAAGTTTTGGCCCCTTATTTAAAGGACTTAGATATGCTAGAGAGAGTGCAACGTAGAGCAACAAGGATGATTTCTGGGTTTGAGCGGTAAGAGCTCAATGAGGAGGGCTGAAGGAGTTAGGAATGTTTTACTGTAGAAGGCGATTTCTCAGAGGGGACATGATACAAGTCTACAAAATTTTTACATCTATTGATAATACGGAGGCCAATAAATTCTTCATAGTAGAGACCTCACGGGAGACCAGGGGGCATAACAAGAAAATTAAGAAGAAAGCATGCCATCTTGTTATAAGAAAGCATTCATTCAGCAATAGGGTTGTTAAATTTTGGAATGGTTTACCACAGGAGGTTGTTGAGTGTGACTCGATTGCAACATTTAAGAAAGGGTTGGATAGGTATATGGATGAGTTGGGTATCATATAGTATATTCAGACGAAGCCAAATTGGCAGGTTTTTAGCTACAGTAGTTATTAATGTCATGCTGCATGTGACCATAACTTAGTTATTAAGGTATGTGGATGGTTTGGGTATCATATATTATTTTTTTTGACTAAGCCAAATTGGTGGATTTTAGTTACAGGAATTTGACAAGCCCCAGGGTGCTTTGTGAATTTTCATGAGAGCATGTTTGGTTGGTGGGTTGACTGGGACAGTCTCGATAGGTCCATGTGGCTTCTTACTGTCTCTATATTTCTAATGTTCTAACCAAGGTCAACATATTTCATTTTAGTGAAAGTATGCTTAGCCTGTCGAATAATATCCATGCATAGGATGACAATTTACAGGGTTCACACTTTCTGGAAAGTCAGGGAAAGTCAGGAAAAAAAATTGGTCAGGGAAAGTCAGGGAAACGTTTTAAGATATGCTGAAAGTCAGGGAAATTCCAAAAAAGTCATTGAAATTTTAAAATTTCAAAACATATGAAAAATGATCCATGGACCAAGTTGCATATTTTTTATATATTTTTTTTCCTTACTGTATAATTGTGGAATAAGAGATATAAGAGATGTATTTGATAAGTGAATGAAAAGGATGGGCGAGGAATGACATTTCATAAATCTACTTCTATCTTGTTTCTTTCTATTTTTAGTTCACTATTACCTACTATTCTTCCTGTTCTGTTCATAGAGGTTGTTCCAAGTTCATCCTTTCGATTGAAGGTGATTGGTATATGGATGTTTTTTAGACTGTATGACTTATGACTTAATCTCTTTATATCTTTTTCTTTTTAGGGATTTATACTTTTTGAGGTTTCACGAGGTGATTTTAGATTTTTGTGCAGTTGAAGGTATTTTATTTATTTATATAAATGACTTCAAACAAAAAAACTAACTTTAACGACCAGTGGTTGGACGTCAAACTGAACCTACAGTTTATCAGGTGGTTGGGTAAAGGACCTGATAGTTCCAAGTCATACTGTAAAGTTTGTAAAAAGAACTTTGATCTATCTAACATGGGACGCCAAGCCGAAGTTTCACATTCAAGAGGGGAAACTCATTTGAATTTAATCAAAACTCAGCAGGACCAACCATCATTGAAAAACTTTTTCGTTACGTTTTCTAATAATACAAATATTAGTGAAAGTGTGTGCACTGAAAATATGCTATTCCATCAACTTCTAATCATACTTAACCGATCGTAAATGACCCTGAGTGTTCTATTAATAACCAACCAAAACCAGTTATCAATCAGTTTCATCTTTTTGCATTTAAAGATGATGTTACAAGATCTGAAATACTAAGGGCATTAAAGGTGGTGGATGATAAAATGTGTCTTTAAACTGTTTGCAGATATAGGGGAAATATTTTAAATTAATGTTTCCCATTTGACTTTTCTAGCATCAAATTTTTAAAATGGGGCTGATGAAATGTAAAGATGTGATTAACCATGGACTTGCTCCCATTTTCTAGAAAGCAAAAGCACAACACTCTACTTTGCCAGTGAAGCTCTATTCTACCCTTGATTAAAATTCCAAAATATTTTGGATTGGTGATTTTCTTTCTTAAGGGACTTGATTAGTTTTTTTCTTCTATAGTACCTGGGAATTAATGTTATGCGAATTGTGGCAAATTATTAAGTTAGGACTGATATTTTCGCTGGAAATGCGACAGTGGAAGGTGGGTTTTCTATAAATTAAGCAATTTTAGTGTAGAATCTGAAAGCATAGTCTGACTTCTCAAAGAACAGTGCACAATGCTATAAGATCTCATGAAAGTATTCATAAAGTTCCTATCACTCAAAAAATGTTGACAAATGTAAGAGCTGTCCCCATAGGAGATATGAAGAACATCTCAGAGTCAAAACGGAAAAAGAAGAAGAGAAAAAAAAGGTTGAAAAGAAAAATTATCCATACAGATCTATAAACGTGAGAGCATGAAAGATGGTTAAAACTGAAAACTTGGGACAGAAGAAGACCTGTTAAATCAATATTCAGGATGCTTGAGGAAGAAAAAGGTTAACCTAAATCTCCCCATTTAGAACTTTTGTGATCACAGTGGATGTTATTCACCTAGGCTATTAATGTAAGTTTTTAATTTATTTTCTTTTTGTATAAATAAAACTGTTTACTTTTGGAAAAAATAAAAAATGAGTGCATTGGACGGCAATTTGGAAGGTATAGGCTGATTACTAAAAAAAAAAATTTTTTTTTAAATTCATCCATGATGATGAACAGTTTCTATAGTAAATTTTCAATAATTTAATGTATGAACTGAGTAAATAGGCTGCAATAATGATTAATAGATATTTTATACGGCAAAAATAATGAACACGCTGGTCAGGGAAAATTTGCGGCCTTGGTCAGGGAAAGTCAGGGAATTCAAATTCAAAATTTCAGTGTGAACCCTGAATTAGCAAAAGTGATAGGACAACAAGAGCTTTTCTACTCTTGACACATGTTGTTTCTCTCTTGAATGTACTTGAACAGATATCATCGAACCATGGATTTTGAGAGAAAAAAAAATAGAAGGTATGAACTGCTTATCTCA
>JABUQX010093458.1:0-10000 GCA_015478945.1 Trachelipus rathkii | reverse complement strand
AATACTTAACTTTCTTGATAAAGTTAAATGTTAAGTTCCTCTTAAATTTAATTGAGGCAAGCTTCGAAGTGAAATGAAAACTCTCACTTCATTTTATTTTATAAATGTCCTTTGTTTACCTTATTTTCTATTATAAGTACTTTTTTCTTTTCGAGTATAACAAATATAATAGATAAACTCGTCTTTATTTAGTAATGCCTATATATATATATAATATATATTATATATATATATAATATATATCATATATATATATATATATATATATATATATATATATATATATAATATATATATATATATATATATATATTTATATATATAAAATGTATATATAAACTTTTTTTTCAGAATAAATAAACTTGAGATATAGCTGTCATCATGTAGAGAATGCTTAATGTTTCAGGTGCTAAAGCTGGTTGGGTCATGGTAAGCTTCTACTAATATTTACTATATATATATTATATATATGGGTAACTATATATATATAGTATATATATATATATATATATATATATATATATTATATATATATATATATATAATATATATATTATATATATTATACTATATTATATATATATATATATATATATATAATATATATATATATATATATATATATATATATATATAATACAACTTGGGTAACTGGAATGTAAAGAGCACCTTTTTAGTGACTTCTAAAGTACTGCAGGTTTCAGGTACTAATCAACTAATTCAGAATCTTGTATTACATCTCTGTAATTGTTTTATTTATTCTCTCTTGAATGCCCATCGTAACATTCACTTAATATATGGGTAAATTGGTAAAAATTTAAAAAAAAAAGAGAAAGAAAGAAAAGCAATGAAAAGTAAGTATGACTGTAAAAGTTAAACTGTGAAATTCCTTAAATGATTATTATTGTCAAACATTCATTATGAAATAAGTTTATTTACGGAAAGTCTTCATTCTCTGTTGTAAACTTAAAATAGCTTGAAGAAGAAGATTGATGAAACTGGCAAACTGACAACTTTGAATATCTATATTGCCTACTCAACTGATTTGTGCAAATGTTTTTGACAAACTCCAATATAAATAGGATAATACTTTTTTTATTTTTTTATCGATTGGAAACCAAAGAAAGCAGACTGAATTTCAAATGGTAGTTTTAATCAATTTATTAAATGGAGTTAAAATTAAAAAGTGGAGAGTTAAATATTAATTTTTTTTTAATAATCTTCTGTTGTTTCAGCATATGTTCGTAGGCGTCCTTTAGTTTGTGGAAAAAAAAAATTCTATTTTCTTCAAAAATTTAATTTTCTTTATAACATTCAATATCACGGTTAAGAATATATACAACAGACAAATACCTAGTTAGACTATTGACCAGGCATTAATTAATGATATTTATTCACGAAATTATTCACTACTGGACTTGCCCGCCTGTGACAGAATTCTTACATAAATATATGAAAAGATAAAATAATATTAGTTATAGCAAATAACAGAGACTGATATTAAGAGAGCCTCACTTAAATGACGCTTAACGCCATATATTAACAAATATTATTTTTTATATATATAATATATATATATCTATAGTTCATATTATATAAATTGTAATAGTAAAGAAATACTACAACATGACGTATTTAAAGCAATAAAAAAAGTTCTTGAGTTGCAAGAATATTTTTATCATTTTAAAATCTTAATATTTTACAATTTAAGATAATCAGTATTGCCTAATGAAGATAAAATTTCTACCGTTAATTTATTAATATGTATATATATGCCTAAAAATAATTCTATCTTTAAAATATTATATATATATATAGCCTATATATTATATATTAAAATATCTATATAAGTTTTATTTGTTAACACTAATATAGATTCAGTTGAATATATGTGCAACAATTTGCTTTCAATATAATAATATATATAATATATTCATATATAAATATTAAATATAAAAATAATAATTATTTATATTACTATATTATACTAATATATTAATATTAAATTTATTAATTATATATATATATATTATATTATATATATATATTAAATATGTAATTATATATTAATATATATTAATCATATATATATAATATTATATATTAATAATTATATAAATATAAAAATATATTAATATTAATAAATAAATATATTTATTAATATATAATATACATTTAATAATATTAATTAAATTTATATAATAATAATATAAATAATAATAGATATATTTATAATATATATAATTAACATAATATATAACAATATATATAAATATTATATATATAAAATTATAAGAAAATTAATATTAGAATATTAATATATAGGTATATAATCAATAAGCAATTTTATTCTCAGCGCATGATCGATATGCGAGATTATGTTATATATAATAATTAACTAGAAAGCAGTACTTGATCTGTAATAGTAATATTTATATTATATAAAAAATATAATGTATTTTACAAGTCAAGTCTTATAAGATTGATATTAATACTTCGATAAAACTGCATTTCTGGTACTCTAAATGTTACATAGGCATCTAACCTTCTCATAAAACAATAGCCTAGAACTCCACTTTTTCTCTCTCCAATAATATAATCACTAGCCGAACTTTAAGTTACGTCCAATATACCTTAACCATTTACTATATGACCCTCAATACAAAAATAAAATATTTTTAATTTAACGCAATCGTAGTTTATTAGATCAATATAACCAATTGCTCTTATCTGGAATTGATCATAATATATTATTTTACGACAGCAGGCTCTGCATGTTGAATAGTTGATGAAAAAAAAAAAGTAAAACTCATATCGTTGCTCCTTAAATTTAAATAAATTTTGACTTTCTCATATTTTTGTGACGCCATACGCATCATGTATGCACCGTCGTGTGCAAAACTAGGATGGTGAGTTAAGAGAAAAAAAATTTGCGTCTTAAGCTTGAAGAGTGTAGTTGACGATATGAACGCTCTATATATTTTCTTCATAACTAGCCTCATCTGTGTACGAGTTTAATTAAATTGGATACAGGATTCTAGTATTTGTTCAATCGACGTTGACCTTCTAGGAGTTTCGATACCGTGTGACGATGGCGGGTCTTAATCTCTAGATTGGGCACGTATCTTTTATTTAATCGTGATCGTGAGACTACAATCTATGTAGATACAATATAGTGTGTAATTAGACAATAAATTTAGAGCTAGATTCGGCAATGTTTATAAAGATCGTGTTTATAGTTAGACCGAGTCCTTTCATGATAATATAAATTTTAATTAGTGTTCACCCTTAATAGTAAATCAATTGTGTAGGGCATTCGATGAGCCAGATGGGATTTTAGTAAAATAAGACCATAAATCCTTTTTTTGCAAATAACTTAACGCTTCATCCTTATAGAGAGCTTACTTCTACTTCCATTAACAACTCTTATCTCTCAATAAAGAATCTTTTATAATAACCGCCTCGCAGACGCAGCTCAACTTATCATTATAATAAAAGCACTATTTCTGTCACGATACACCATGAGACACCCTTACAAAAAAAACTCCGACCCCTTGTCCCATCGTCTATATCTTCCTACCCTTTACATACATCTCATCTGTTATTAGTATCCAATAGGTCACAAAATCTTAAAGCAATAATTTCAAATAATACTCAGCATTAGTGTATCCCTCCTTTGTATCCTTTCACAAATCCTATTATAGAACTAACAACCGATCTATATTAATACACATCCCGAAGAACATATATTCTTTCAATTAAAAACACTAGATTAATAATCATTTCATGTTAGCTACCATCATATCTATCAGCATTCCGACGAGCCCTTTTAAGTCCTCCCTACCATTTCATCGAAAAACCTCACTTATACACGCATGTAGATTCGAGATCTATCTCAGCGTCGAGCCATATCTCTAAATCCATCTCTATAAGATCTATCACATCCTATACATCTAAGTGACACATCTTCACCTTCAAGAAATACCCGGCCGGTATAACGTAGCCTTCATGACAAATCACGTATTACACACTACAATATACAATACACATCCAGGGATACTCAATTATATACGCACATGTCCACATATTGCACGCATATCCAGTTATAAATTTAATTATCTGTCATATTCTATATTCTCTCATCATATCCTTCTTCTCATATAGACGAGACATGACCATATCCACTATTATCCTCCACGATCATCTCTCATTCTATCATCCTCACTAAGACGTTCTTCATCAAGTCTTCTTAGAACGATTACATAAAGACTATTATTAAAATTTAAATCTTATACTATAACATCATAATCTAGCTACTTATCAACTATATTAGGTCAATCTACTTTCGCATGGTTATAAACATTGTAATTCCCTCATCGAATGTTAAATATACATGTATATTCGTTAAGTTCGAGATAGTTCACTAAGTCATAAATACTCGCGACTTCTTGGTGATGTCCCAACAGGAAAACTCTCCAGTAGCGACACTTCAGGAACTAAACTAATTGGATAATCCTGCAACAAACCCTTTCGCACTCCATCAAAAGAACTCAACTTCTTCATTTCTCTCTCTCTCTCTGTGCTTTTCCTACACACATTATAACAAAAAAAATTACTATTCAAATCTATTTTCTAACGAGACACTTCCAATATTTATCTCCTTATCACCTCATACCTTACTATAAATCTTTATACTATTCTCTAAATCTTTAATCACATATATCAGTATTAATACTTTGACTACTATTCCCAAGTTACAAAATACGTCCCATTTCACTTATCTCCAATACTACATATATAATATTACTCTCTATATCACCTGATATCTATTTTATAGATATATAGAATTTTATAATGATAGATAATATAAAATTTGTTAACGTGTCTATACTCATAATCTAATTAATCTATAACTTAGTAAGTACTTGTAAGTAAATGATTATATTATATAATATATAATACAACTTTTAGTCTTTAAAAAATTGGTTGCATTTTTATATACATATAGAATAAGAAAATTATTATATATTTTATGTAATAATATGAGATGATACCCAATAATCTTTTAGTCTGTTATATGAGCCTTTTTATGCCGCAAAGTATGATCTTTTGGAATATTCCGAGACTATTATTCGTAGTATTTTCTCTATCCGCATCTGAGCAATGAATTTTTGTTACACGAAAATAGTACTTTATCAATACTATGAGGATGCTATGGGTTAACTATAATTGTCATCAAATTTCTGTATCAAAGCAAATAACGATAGTTTCGGACACTTTTAGAAAATACAGATTAGATATACAAGACTTGAGGATAGCCAGAATGGTGATGATAATGGTAAAGATACTGTAGTAAAGAGGCGAGTCTCTCCCTTTACCTGGTCAATATACTATACGAACAGATATAGAGATGTAGGTAAGATTAGGCCTATTTTATAGACTATAAGTTGAATGATAAATACTGCTGATTGAATTTTTATCGCCAAATCCGACTAATGATTTAAGGAATAAGTTTAATGTATTATAAGGACAGTTATCATTACTATATACAACTCCGAAGTTATAATATCACTAAATGTGTTCCCTATCAGAACTGTACAATGCATAAGACACTCAGAGTAAATGTCTATTCTGTTTTATGTATCACTGTATTTCTCTAGTGAGCAACAATTTATGAAAAGCTGATACAGACATAACTAGTAACGTGGTGCGTAACGTGAATGAAAGGAATTTCAGAACGATATTGCAAAGAAAAATCACTCAAAATAAAGTTCTTCAAGACGTCGGAGCGTATCTCAAGATAAAATCGATTGTAATCAAAATGTATGATTCCATGACTAACCTTCAAGTTCAAGATATCACCATAGCTCATTTCCTTGGAATTCTGATAATTCTTTTTCCAGAGCAACAAAACATTGTAGCTCTTAACATCGTATGTGGTTACACGTATGTAAGTGAGAGTTAAATTATATATGATTTAAAAGAGCACTTGAAATTTAATATTGAAATTAATTATGCTGTTCGAAAGCAGCTGAAAAATTAATATTACACAGAGAATAAAGGTAAAAAAAAAGAGAACGCGAAAATTCCAAGATTTCACAAGAAAAACAGTTAAGCAAACATTTAACGATCCGTAATGAAGGAAATAACAATGCAGAGTCCAAAATGTTTGTTTAAATCTTATAAAAACGAATAGAATAAGAGATCGTATCTACCAGAATATTATTATCATATAAATTACATTATACAATTGAATCGGGAGGTTATCAAAAGTCCATAAGTTTCTCAAATGGCTTCACAAGTTTAATATTAATGCATTGATGCCGCTGATATAGACTTGTAAAAGTATTTTACCACATCTTATGCAGAGAATCGACCTACATAGGTGAAATTTATTCATCATAAGCTCTACAACATTAAGAATGATTATAGCCTAGGTGAGCGCTTTTCCAGCGGATGGCAGATCTCAATTTACGAAAGAAAAGATCCTAGATAGACAATTTCTCGCCTTGAAAGGGTCTCAGAAAGCTTTAGTTTTTGAGAGCATAATTTGAGAATAATTAATTTTAAGTTTATGTAAATATATCTACTTAAATAATATTTTCAGCAAGTGGGTGGAGATTCCGAAGATATTGGTGAGAGAGTTAGTCAAACATGAGTTTTGACCAATTCAAAGCATAAAACCATTTAACTTTTTAGCACTGATAAAGGTAGAACACATTGGAAGTGTTTTGATATAAGTATATATATATAGTAAATATTAATATATATTATATTATATATAATATTTATAATTAATATTTATATAATATATATAAATATAATATATACTATATATTACTAATCATAGATATAATAATATATATATATAACTTAATATATATATATTATAATTATATATAATTATATAAATTAATTATATAATAAGTATTGAATACTGGCTAAAGACTAAAAAAATTTAAATATAAAATACAGGTATAATTATATATCCGCTATTCCTGACGATACCGACAATCCAGTACTAGATGAAGTGATTTTTACTATCCGCAATCCGAGTCATTAGGATAATAGTAGTAAAGTCATAAATATCTGTAAGAGAACCATCTAAATATAATAATATAATATTAAGTTATATATACTATATGATTATATATATTTATATATATATATAATTATATAATTATAAAATCTATAATATTATATATATAATAATAAATATAAATAATATATATATAATATATAAATAATAATAATAATATATATAAATATATGAAATCTTTAGTGATGGCGACGATTAATACGTCATACGTCATCGAGCAAGATAATAATACGGACGTAAGATTATTAATGCTTTTCACTATAACAAGATATATCGTCATCGAAGCATACTTCAAAAAATTTCAGTTCAGTCAATAGGTTTTTTCGATATAAACCTAGTCTGAATATTACAGAATTAAAAAATTCAGTGTGAATTGAATTTTGTATTTAATATTAAAACCGAATCATACAATAATAATTATTTTAATTACTAAATAAACCAATAAATATATAATAATAATACATTAATGATATGGTAAAAATACTTGAAATATTAATTAATATATAAATAGTTAAATTAGTATTAGAAAAAAAATAAATAAATGTATGTTTTTTTTAATAACTCTGCTTATTTATAACTAATATAGAAAAATAAGTGCAAAGAGGCGAAAGAATTCAAATAATGATGAAAGATTACGAATCAACTGGACCCTGACAAATGAAAGAAGTAAGGTAAAGAAGCAAGGGCTGTTATACTATATACCCGTCCTCAAACCCCTACCAACGTTATTAAAAATACAAGAAAGCACTTCCAGACGTAAATATACAACACATATAATTTAATTATATTATATTCTCTTCTCATTTATCTCATCTAATTTTGAATAACATTCTTTTACTGTATATCGCTGTATACCATCAAATTTCCTCATATCCACATGTCCTCCAAGATCAATACAATCAATTTACATAATAACACATACTAATCCACACCCTCTACCTACTTCTATAGACAATCAATTACTTACGACATCCTTATCCTTAAATCTTTATACAGTGAAGTGAGATGAAAAAAAACTGATTGCACATCGTAATTTAGTTGACACCTTGCGTGTCTGAAAGGCTAGCTAAGGGAAAAACAACATACTTATATATATATAATAGATAGGCAGATTAGGTTGTCTGCCTACTTAATCTAATTACATAATGTTTACTATACTACTATAAAATACTATATTAGACGAATGCAATATAATGCATCTTGCAGAGAAGTTCAGTAAGATCGCTAGTTAGAGCGCCACTTCTATCCTATTCTAGGCAGGATAAAAAAAACTGGTTAATGAATAAATAGTAATAATCTGTATATAAATGTTCATAAGGAATAAATGTATGAGGAAAAATGAAGGAGTAGAAAGATGTTTTATTTAAATATTTAAGTAATATAGGGAAATTATTGATATTTGCTTACTGTTTTGTGGAGATTACTAGGTTGAGAATAGACGTTGAATTAATGACATAATGATGTAATGATCGTGGAGTGAAATGTGTTT
This sequence comes from Trachelipus rathkii, assembly GCA_015478945.1. Lineage (NCBI taxonomy): Eukaryota > Metazoa > Arthropoda > Malacostraca > Isopoda > Trachelipodidae > Trachelipus > Trachelipus rathkii. The sequence goes on along the minus strand of JABUQX010093458.1, from coordinate 1,412 downwards.
CTATTGCTTGTTAGGAAATTAATAAAGTAATCGTAATAGTAGAGTAAGTGAGAGAAAGATAGAAATTTTTCAAATACTAGACATGAGTTACAATATATGCTTTACGTTTAAGAAAACTTCATTTAAATGCTCTTGAGGTTTCAAGCACTTGGATGTATAATGATCATCATAGTTCAGTGACTTAAGAAGTTACAATAACGGCTATCATACCTAAAAGTTAAATTTAAAGTTTAAAAAAGAGTCTTTTAATTGATATTTAATAATTATTCGACTATCTATGATACCATGCTGAGGAATACGTAATGTGTAAAGAATAGAGTACACGATTCTTCTGAGATATTTTTGAATGATGTATTATTGGTGAATTGGTGATAATGATATAGTATATATATAATAATATATATATATAAATATAGTCTAATGAATATATTAAACAATGATAGTAACAGCAGATTTCGTTACAATTATTAGTCTCAATCAATATCTGCCCCTTCAAGGATTGTATTCTTTTACAGTTTGTTATACAATACCCACACACCTAACGGTAGAGGCCTATTACAAGGACGTGCAGGATATTAGTCATCTACTTCAAAGTTTATACTACTCTATAGGCAAAATACGCATATATGGCACAGACGCATAGACTTTTAAAGTGAGGAGATTAAATCAGTAGAAGAATTACAAGAGATTCATGATGATCTTACAGAACAATAAAACTAGAAATTAAAAGGTTATGAGTGGTTGACAGACAAGATAAAAGCATCCATAGCATACTAGTACCCTGGAATAGATATATAAATATATATATAAAATAATATAATATATATAAATTATGTAATATATTAAATATATATATAAATCATGGTGAGCGTGGCATTTTCCAGGCATCATTCGCATACAATTCCGTTCCATTCACATATTAATATATAATACATTAAAATTAATGTAGTAAATACAATATATATATATAAAAATTATTATATATATAAAATATAATATACCAAATGACAATCAAATCAATTTACAGTATTATGTCACGATATCCATATTTTAATCATAATGATATATCCTAACTTCACTATAATATCAGAAAAGAGCATTTCAGTAATAACGCTCTCTAAGATGGCCCGGATACGCTACATAGTGTAAGGATATTAAGTCTACTCGAGTCAACTTATGCTCAGCATGTATCAATTATATATATTATATATAAGGTAATCCATTAATATAGATAAAGGTAAGATTAATAATAACATTAACCAATTCAAAGTCAACGTCGCAAAGATTATTGAAGATATAAGATAATAGGTTCAATACGTGTATACTGAGATAATTAATAACTAAGAATTAAAACAGTTTTAATATATTATTGACCTTATTGCACGTCGACTCGAACCATTAGTATCAATTAT
>JABUQX010093457.1:0-36170 GCA_015478945.1 Trachelipus rathkii | reverse complement strand
AAGAAGAAGGAAACCAAACTGCTTGGTTTTTTTCTTTTCTGATGAATTAAAAAAATAATTTTCTTGGGTTCAACAACATTCTCTAAAAAAAACTTTTTGTTTAAATCTGCGCCTTTCCTCCCCTATTTCCGCTCTGAATGGTTCTGGTTGCTAAACTCTTCCTTTGATTTAGGCCCCATCTCTTTCGCCTTTCCTTTTCTAACCTGGACGGATTCTGGCAAACCCTCTCTCCCTTTACTCCTTTCTTTTTCCTTCAGGTTTTCCCAATGTTTCTTTTAACTTAATTACACATTGATCGTTGTGCCATGGGGATTTCCCTGGAAGTTTCTATGAACGTCAAGGGGAGAAGGCTAAGTGGGGTCCCGGATTGCAAGCCTCCCCGTGTTTTTGGGGGAGTTGTGCTTTTCCGAAAAAAGGCTGGGACCGCCCTGTCCCCGTTAAAACTTTCTAACTCTTAGGTCAAATAAACTAATAACTTTTCCCTTCAATGCGGGAAGGCGCCTATCTTCCACGATTCCCGAAAAAAAAGGTAAGCCGGCTCTTGATCCTTTCTAAAGAACTATCGGCCCTATAGCTCTCACCGTAATCTATCTTTTAAAAATTCTTTTGGAAAACTTCTCTAACTCTTCATTTCCCGGGATCATTCTGGAGTCTCATTCCCGTGTCTTTCGAAATCATCCCAGTTATGCCTCGGCGAAATCAGGTCAAAACTTGGTGGACATTACTTAATCCTAATCTTAAAACTGATTTAATGGGTCTTCTGGCCCTTAGGGATCGTGGGAAGTCTTGCGTGGTGGCGCTTGAGAACATATCAAAGGCCTTTGACCGGGTTTGGGCACGCGGTCACCCTCTCTAGGCTTTTCCCTTCCTGTTAGGTTTTTCCTCCTTTCTCTTTGGCTTGACTCTTGTCTAGTTTCTCTCTGGGATCCCGCCTTCCATTATCAAAGCTTCTGTTTGATGGGAAGCAGTTCTCTTCTCCCTTTTCCTTGTTAACTGTTGTTGTTCCGGCCACAAGGGGTTTTCTGGGTTTATCTTCCAACTTATTTTCCTTACTTTTTCATCAAAACGATCGTTCCTCAGCTTTGTTTTTTACTTTCCAACCCTGTTCAAACTTTATTTGCCGATTGGACTCAAAAACTCTCAATTCTTCAAAAAAATCAATTTTCAAATTTCTGCTCCCTCTTTTGCTTTTTAGAGTTGCCTCTGGTCTTCAGCTTTCCGATTGTCTATTTTCTTTGGCCGGATCTGGATGGGGGATTTTCCGGTGGGGTCACCGCAAAAAACCTTGTAAAAAAAAAAATTATTTCAAACGTTTATTAGAGCGATGCAACATTTTCCCCCCCTCAAAAAACAACCTCGACTTCCTATTTCTTTCGACGGGCTTCTACACGGGTCTTTCCTGTTGAGATAAAAACTAAACATCTGTCAAACATAAACAAGCAATTATTTCTTGGAAACTCATATTTCATAAGTTGGCTAAAGGTGGGCTCAAAAAAAGGCTGGGATTTCTGTTCAGTTTGCGGAAAATTTTTTCCTCGGCAACAAAGCTTTACTGCCAGTTATATTAAAGGGGCCTATTCGCCCCTTGTATGGAAGTACTGTTTTGCTCCACATTTGGGGGCTCCCGGGGCTTCCAACCCTTCTATTGGAAATAGGAGTCGGGAGGTCTAAAAAGCAAAAAAAGGGAGGGGACTTTAATTAAAAACTGTCCCTACTTTCAAAAAAAAACCTCTCTTGGGGAACCCTCTATCTTCTGCACGTTAAAAACGTTTGGGCGCTCTATCCCCTTTCTATAAGGTTACTACCGGGCGGCAGATTTTGCTCAGGGGAGTTTGAACCTCTTTTCCGCCATTCCTTCCCCCACCCTTGCGCCCGCCCTTCGTGCCAACAAGGGTTGGCCTTGCTCTCGCACGAAATTTTCTGCGTGAGTTTTATTATGGGGGAAAACCCCCCCCAGACTTGGGTTTCGTTTTTGGTTGGTTGGCCTCTTTTCTTCCAAGGGCTTAACTTTTTCTGCTCTGTTTTTGGGAAAACTCTTTTTGCCTTCTTTCTGGTTTTTCCAAAACTAAATTTAATTTCTTCCTTCTCTTTTAAAGCCCACGTTCTTTGCCGCTTCACCTGAAGGGAAACTTTTTTTGCGGTTAGAAACTGGGGATTGGGTTGGGTTTTTTTTTTTATGTTATTTTTTCCTACCAAGGAATCTAATAAAAAAGGGCCCAGCCCGTGAGGGGTGGTGATCTGTAAAAAAAAAATAAAAAAAAAAAAAAAAAAAAAAATGCACCCCCCGCCAAACCTCTTTCCCCCCAACTTTCCCCCTTAATGGGAAAAAGAACTTAAGACTTAACCAAATGAATTATATTTTACTTTTTTTGCAATAGTATTGAAATTTGCCAAATAAAATTCGAAACTGAACTTGCTTTGAAAACCATTCAATTTTTCTGCCTTTTCTTCAGAGAATACTTTTGATTTATGTTTCATCATATAAATTAGCCCAGATTTTTGCTAAAAATTTAACCCTCTTCCACTGGAAAATTTACGTTAGAGACAAGGACAAGTAATTCCTTGCAAAGGGTTTAAACTTCAAGTGTGGGTAAAACCCCAATTTGCTTAAAACTTCCAAACCAAACTGGACAGAATTTTCCCATTCATTTTGTATCTAGGTTCGTTTTTTCTTGGTGACCAGCAATTTTTCAAATCTTTGCACCTAAACATCTTTGGCCAATTGGCGTGTGGTTCTTCAATTCCCACTACTGGAACTGAAGAATTTCTTTTTAGTGGGGAAATCTTGCTTATGATTTTTACTTGTAGGGAGGTGTTGGTTCTGTAAATTGATATTTCGGTTTTTTTCCTTTTAAATGGGTGGCGAAAATTTAAAGGGGGGGACTGGTTCGGATTTAAAAAGTTTTTCAAAAACTGCAAAAACACCCAAAAGTGGACGATTTAAACTTGTTTCGTGAATAATTTGTTGTTACAAAAAAAAACTTGTTGCCCATTTACATTTTTTTTTTTTTCTTTTAAAAAAAAAAAAGTATTTTTTTTTAAAAAACCCCCCCCCCGGCGGGGGGGGGGGCGGGCGGGGGTGGGGGCGGGGGGGGGGGTTTTTTTTTTTTTTTTGTTTTTTTTTTTTTTTTTTTTTTTTTTTTTTTTCTAAGTAAGTTGAAAATAGTATGAAGGTCATTAAATTTCCACAGACCCAAAGCGTTTTTCTAGCTTCTAGTTTTTATTAACATCTTTTCAATTTTTTAAACCGTTCATTCAATTTCCTTCGGGAAAAAGAATGTTTCCAAAAATGATCCTTAAGCCGTTGAGATTAATGGTATTTAACATCGGAGAACAAAGAAAGCTTTGTAGGAGGGCCCGCTGAATTTTTGGTAATTTGTCTTCAAGATGGTTTTCCACAATAGGCTATTTAATTGCAGTGTGAGATGATGTCATTTATTCCAACATTTAGTAAGAATGTTTAAGTTTGAATTACGAAAACTGGCGTACAAAGGGAAAGAGGTTTTCTTTGAGGGCAAGACCATTCTTTCCGTCATGTTGGAAAGTGTACTTATTCCGCGAGATGGAATGTTTTCTGATAAACATTAAAAGATTATTGGGAAAATATCAAAAGCCGTTTTTGAATTGCCTTCACCTCATTTTCATTTTCCCAGATTCGTTTAAGTTAATTTATTTATAAAATTTCTTTATTCAAAAAATTTCTCGACCTTAAAAATATCCGCCGCAAAACATCCGCAGGACCCAAAAAAGCGCGGGGATTGGCGGATGGCGGATTGCGGGATCTTTAATTTAAATGTTGCGGGGGATGCTCCCGGCGGATTGTGCGGGATTGTTAAGCCCTTTGCAATTCCCCACTAATATATATATATATATAATATATATATTATTATAATATTTATAATTTATATATAAAATATATTTAAATATTTAATATTATTATATATAATATTATATATATATTTATATATATATATATATTGATATAAAAGTCAGAGGAGGACTTAATTAAACACTGGGCTTTGTCGGGGGGCTTAAGGCCCAAAGTTATTTCATTATAAGGGAACGATTCGCATTTTCTTTCCAAAAAATGTCCATAAAGTTTTTACGAAAAAATTCGTTATTTTTAGGGGGGGAAATTTGGGCTCAGTCTAGTCGAAAATTTAACATAAATAAATATAAAAGGATTTATTTAAATAAAAAACAAATGTTTCACTTTTTTGTATTGGAATAACGTTTATTTTTTATTAACATTGTGGGACGCTTCGCTCATTTGTTCAAGGCAGAGTTTAAAATTTTTTTGGGAACAGTGTTACTAAATACCACCCATTCCGCGGAATTTAAATTTTTTTACAAGTTGTGGTTTTTTTTTAACTAGAGGGAAATCTAAGGAAAACACTCGCTTTATTTAAAAAAAAAAAAGTTTTAAAAATTAAATTTAATTTCTTAATAACAACTTTTTCAGATACCAAAAAAATTAAAATTTTTAATAATAATTTTTTCCAAATAAAAAAAATTTGAAAGCTTTAGGTTAAGCATAAGAAATTTTAATTGAATTAAGGAGAAAAAACCATTTTAATTTAGCAATAACTAGTTGGGAAAATATACTGTGGAACCATTTAGCTTGGGTGTTATTATATAATTATTTAATATAATATATAAATATATATATATTTTATATATATAAATAATATATATAAATATAATATTATATAATATATATATATATACCTTATATATTATATATATATTATATATATATATAATTATAAGGAGAATAGATGGAGAAGAAAGAGAGAAAAGAGCCCGAGTAGTAAAAAAAGTTCCCTGGAAAACGACTAATATAATATATATTATATTTATATATAATATATAATAATATATATATATATTATATATTTATATAATTAATATATTCATATATATATTATATTATATAATTATATATTTTTAATACATGATAAAGTAGATGATCAAGTGAATTTGACTCTTTGATCGTTTATTATAATTTAATATATATTATATTATTTAATAATATGATATTATATACATATGAAATATAAATTAATTTATACTATATTTATATAATTTTATATTATATATATTTATATAAAATATTAGTATTTCACCATAAATACCAATACAAAGGTTATAAAAATTGAATATTTTAATTATTATTATACGTTATATTTTTTTTTAATATTTATATTATATTAGGAAATGTTAAAAATATCTAATATATCTATATATATATATTATATATAATTATATACTGTTGTGTGTGTGTGTGTGTGTGTTGTGTGTTTTTGGCGTTTTATGTATTTTGTGTGTGTGTGTGGTGTTTTGAGCCTTTTGTTTTGTGTTTGTGTGTGTGCTGCGTTTCAACTTTTCGATACTTTCAACAATGGACCAAGAATGGAAAGGGACCTAATTTTTTTCGGTTTAGTGTTGATGTTACATATTTTCAGTAATTTTTTAGGTTAAAATTTCTTAAACATAATTATATATATTATTAATATATATATATATATATATATATATTTATTATATAGATATTAATATAATATATATATTATTTATATAATTATTAATAAATTATATATTAATATATTATTATTATTATATATTATTAGTATATAATATAAATATATATATATATAATTATGTTAATATATATATTTTATAGATAGAAATATAGGGTTTTATATATTATATATATATAAATAACATAAATTAAATAAATATATATATGAATTATAATTATATATATATATAATATATTATATATTATATATTATATATATTAAGAATTAAGATAAGATAGATTAGGATTAGATAAAGGATAGATAAGAAATAGAATAAAATAGTCTTTTAAGTCTTAATTCTTTATTCGTAACATGACCAATTAGAAGTAAAAATAAAAATTAAAAAAGATTTATAATATATATTTATATAATTATTTATAATTATTATTATAATATATATATTATATTATTATAATATTATATATTATTATTATGTAGAGGAGGAGAAGGAGAGAAGAGAGAGAAGAAGAGAGAAAGAAGAAGAGAGAGAAGGGAGAGAAGAAGAAGAAGAGAGAGATAGATAGATTAGATTAGATAGATCTAGATAGATAGATAGATAGGGATAGATAGGTTAGCTTAAGTCTTTATTCGTAAAAACAATTAGATATATATTATTTTAAATAATATAATATATATTATTTATTATATAATATATATATAATATATAATATATATTATATTGTATATAAAATTATATATTATATATATATAATAATATATAATTTAATATATATATATTATATTACTTATATAAAATTAATATATATATTATTATATATATATATTTATAATAATATAAATATATATATATATATATATTATAATATTAATATATAAACGACATGAAAAAACAGATAAGAAAATTAAAAGAAAGAGAGATAGATAAAGTTATCGAAAGGGGAAATTCTTTTCAGGTTGCTTCTTTGAGTATCTTAAGTTTTTTCATAATTTTTTTATTCGTTAAAAATACTAAAAATTAGAAGTAAAAATAAAAAATTAAAAGATTAGATGGATGGATAGATGATAGGTAGGTTTCAATAAGAAGGATTAGATAAGATAAGATAGATAGATAAGGATTAGATAGATAGGTAAAAAGGAGGGGTTTTTGGAAAATAAATATTCTAAGCAGTCAGTTTGAGGGGAGGTCCCCGCGGTGTTAAAGTATTTTTGGATGTTGGAGCCATTCTAACAAAAGTGTCCTTCAGTTTTAAATTATTTTATGAATATGTGTTTATTATTAAAAGAATATATTGTGTTATTAAAAAAAAAGTTATTTAAGTTGGTTTTTAATTTTCTAAACAATATATATATATATTATATAATAAATATATTATTATATATATAATATATATATTATTAATTTATATATTATTTAAGACAGGGATAGTTTCCTTTATATTTGAACATATATAATTATTTTGCTTTGGGTTGTTTGAAATAAATATTGTTTTTTTGACAATGGTTTCAAGTACATTGTAACAAATTTTAGTACAATTTTGTCAAGTTTACTCTAGTTATTGTTCAAGTACAAAGTAACAAGTTACGCTAGAAATTTTTGTCAAGTTTACAATTTACAAAGGTACCCAAGGTAAATGGTATTCCAGTAACAAGTACAAAGTTTACTTTATTGGGAAAAAATTTGGCTTAATAATATTAATATATAAATAACTTATTATATAAATATATATAAATAATATTATTAATATATTAATATATATAAGTAATATATATATATATATTATTATATTGGTTTGAATAAAAGTTTATATTAACTTTAAATTAAGTAAAAAGCATTTGATTTACATCTAATATTATTAATTGGTATAAAATAATAGTTTATATATAATAATATAATATTTATATTATTATATTATTATATATAATATTATATATATATATATTATTATATATATTAATATCCTCCTTCTTCCTCATTCTTCATTCATCATCATTCAAGTCTAAAAGAGAAATTAGAATCTGAAAAGCCTGGCTCATCAGGCTATTCTAGAATTAACAGAGGGAGCAGAATTGAAAATGTAGTTCGAAGAAATCATTTCGATCAGGGGATTCTATTAGTCATGGCATATGAGTGGATATTATTGATCCAGTTAGATATTTGCAGTGAGAACACTGATATCATTTTATGAAAATGTTAGGAATAATAGTAGGAGACATCTATAGACAAACCCTTGAGGAACACCTCACTTATTGCACAGCAAAAAGAAGAAAGAAGTCTTCCACATTACTACTATATCTACTTCGAATGTACGAAGTGGAAGAAAGCTAGAACATAAGAGCCAAAAGAAGGAGGAAGAACCCAAAGGAGGGGAGCTGAGGAGCAGTACGCGATGCCAAACACCCCGTGCAATATGTATTGAGATAGAATGTCGACGCCACACGCAGTGCGTGCGGGCGAGTAATAGTTCCTACCAAGAGCGGAAACAAGACCATAAATCGGTATAAAATAGGAAGGTATATCAGCCATAGACCTTGAAACGCCGAAAGCCGTACTGATAGGAAAAGAAAAAGAAGGGAAAGAAAAAAGATTCCAGATGGATCGTTAAAATAGGAAAAAGAGATATAAAATAAAAGAGAGCAAATTATAATAAAAGGACATTCTCTTATTCATCCTATCTTCAAAAACCCCCTAAAAACACTCTATTTCCTATACCTTTTGTGATAGAAAAGCTACAGTTTCTGCTAGAATATGAGGATGCTATCAGAGAAGGCAGTATACTCTAAACGCCGATCATTGAAGACCTTGTCCAGCGGCTGTGCGACCGTTTTCGGAATAACGGATAAACAATAGTAGCGCTTTTCTACGTCTATTGGGTATCCCTAATTTCAAAACTTGTGGGGAGATTCAAGATCCCTCTGCTGGGGGCCCAGTTGATTGATGACTACTTGAGAGAAACATACGAGCAATTACCACTACGTTTGACAACGAGTTGCCGCGGTCAAAGACACGTAAAGCACAAAATTCCCTCAAAAACATCAGCAGGAAAAGGAAACACACCCTTACTATTTTCCCACTCCATCCGGTTATTATTGGCGCAACCTTTTTTCTTCGGCCTCTGCCAAACAAAGTCCCCTCCAATCCCGTTATAACTTTCACTAGTCATCTTCTCAGGACCCCTAAAACATGCTCTACCCAACATGACTACCCATTTATTCTTCAGTGTACCACTAGCCACGTCCAATTTGCCCAACACCACCTCAAACAACCACTATAGACATTTCCGTCTATAACCCAAAAAACCGGGGGACTATTGTTCCATTTCCTTTTTTTACCAACAAGTATACAACACCCATCTATCAACGTTTGACTTTGATCCAAATTTCTATGTTACTGATGTGCAGAGTATAAGATTAAACCTTATATGCTTTCACCCAGGACGGCCAAACAGGACAGGAAAAATCTCGTCCCATTAAAGTTAAAAGTTTTCCCTATATTTCCCCAATTTATCGAGATTCTTTCACACCAGCGTAAACCGCCACGCCCCCAATTAAAGTTGGGTTTGCCCCACAGTTAGAGGGAAAATAGGGCGATGCCGAGAAACCCAACAGTTAGGATAATAAAAAACTTTATTATTCCAATACTCCTTTTCTTTATCCAGGGGACCCGCATATTCTCCACTACCTTATACCTTAAAACACACTGGTAAACAAAACCTACCCTTTCCTGTAAGGGGAACCCTTAGCGCCTATCCCCAGTACCACTAGGTCCCTTTACATCACCCAACGATTTATGGAGCCAAGCGCGTGCCAAACCTTCAGGCCATTCACACATGAGCGTTAGCCCAAGAATATTTTCCCCTTTTCATCCAAACCGCATTAAAATCGTAAAATATTTAAAAATAGACAACTTTTCAAGCTGTTCACTATTCTAAGCATAATTCACCCCAAGGCTGGTCCCTCAACCACACCGACTTGAGATCTGTACTCTATCTACCCGTTGACTTTCAAAAACCCTTTCTTTTAAACCCCACACCCTACCAAACTCTTCATCTCTAACGACTCACATGAATCCTACATCCAACTCTGCAGTTCAGATTCCACCACCAACAAAGAAAACCAAAGATATATCAGTATCCCGAAATATAATAAGTAGCGAAAACCATCTCATATACTACTTTCCCTGATCTCCCATTCAATCGATAAACAGCTTTAATGTACCGCTATGTGCGAACCCCACTCTTTAATTGCTTCTCATAACCCGAATAAAATCAGTGATCACCAAATGAAATTAAAAAAAAAAGGGACAATGAACAATACCTGTCCTCGCTTCTGCTATAAATAAAATTCCCAGAGATTTCCTATATCGTTATCTACTCTATTTGGATTTATCTATGCGCATCCACTCACTCCGTCATAGAGTGTACTTTGTTAAGTATGTCCATTTTCAGTACAGCGTACCCGCACAACCCCGGAAACATTCGATATACTTTGACCACTATAACACGGCCTGCCATGAAGAGCTTCAACTAGAGGATTGTAATTCGAATTGATATGTGGACCTATTATGGCAACAAGTCAATAAACGCGCTCACACATCTCACCAACGATTATAGCTCTTCTCTCGCCTCCTCTTTCTTCAACTCTATTTCGTTCAATGTATAAGATTATGACTCACGAAAGCCAACAATCTCTCACCCTCTCTAATGCTATCTTTAAACCTAATATAGGAAATCGCATTTGATGCTGTAGGATCGTATCACCAATCAGAGTACTCACAGTTCACTAGAGAAGGACAGCCACCGCACTTTAATCTTCATCGAACTCAATTCACCGTACGGATACATTTCCCTATCAATCACTCATAAATGCATATCTCCCCTATAATTACTCTTATAACCCTAGAATTAACCATTCTAACCTACTTTACCCTATATGAGGTAATGAGGTAGACTATTCATGCTCTCCCTCTCAAAAAAATCCTTCGGAGATAAACTAATATTTAACCCCTTTCTAATCGGCTTTAGTTTAACCAACAAATTACAAAATTTTAAATTCAATTCACCCATTCCCGCTATTATATTCTTTTTATACGGGGTATTTTACGCAGAGGACAGTTCATTGAGTGTTATTCCTCATATTTTTAATAAAATCAAATAAACTTAAATTTAAATAATAAACTATTTGACATGGAATTAAAAAATTGTATTCGGGTCATCTTTTATGTTTAATTTTAAAAAAAAGATTCTGATTTTCTTGAAAACTCTTATATTCTGAGAAGAAGTGGGATTTCCTAATACAAGAATTTAAAATATGAACTAAACTTTTCAGAGTAAAAAATGTTACTATATTCAGCATTATAAATTTTTAAAGGGGATCCAAAAAAATCTTCAGGCTAAAAATTTTAAAACAAGTAATTCTAAGGAATTTTTTGTTAATATATTAGAGGTTTTGACTTTTTTCTGGAGAAAAATCAGTTACGGAAATTCGGGGACGTTAAAAAAATTATTGAATGTAAAGTTTATCCAAGACATTAAAGCGAAACCTATGTATAAAACAGATTTAACTATTGTTAGTATTTTATATTTCGAGTTGAGAGAAATACAATTTATTAAAAATTGAGGAAATATTTTTATATATAAATATACACAGATGTCACCCACCTCCCCTTTTTTAAAACTCTCTATTGCTCATTGCGGAGGTAAGGTAAATAGATTTACAAAGTGCAAGAGATTGAACTGCGGATGCCCACTCTACATAGGAAAGGGGGGACAAATAAATTTATCGACGGAATAGGCTTAATTTCAAGATAGACCGCTATTCACAGAATCTTTACCGTCGAATCCCCAAAGATTTTAGAGCCTTTGATGGAACACTCTAGGCATTTTTACATTATCTCCCCCCTATTCCAACTTTATAAATTTGGCTTACATTTTTTTACAGTAAACAAACGGGGGGTAACTCTTGAAAAGTTGTCACTCACCATGATTTAAATATTTATAACAATTGAACACTATATAGCTCCAAAAATCTGATGGTGAGCTTGGATTCTTTACTATGTTAACAATAGCCACTCTCTGATATTAATTATTTGGGCATTTCCTAATTAACCGAAGCTATAAGCAAGGGTAATATAATATATTCCTTAACCTGTAAAAACAGTTTATTATAATTTAACTAAGTGTCCGAGTAATGTATTAAATATTACTCTCAATCTTTCATATAAACCACTTTAAAATATTTTTCACCTACATTAATTTTATCTATCCATGAGAGTTATTTTATATCGATATAACTGTTTCTATAATTTATTTTAACTTAATTTAAATATTATATATAATCATGTTTAAAAGCAATTTTATATCATTTATAATTTAAGTTCTTGAAAATAATTGGAGGATTAAGGTAATTACTTACCCTGAAATAAATCATATGTTGGCTAGTGACTTTATTAGGTTTAATCAAAATTGAGCAATCGATTGACCCACGGAATATTGATTAGTAAAGTACAGCTATTAAATTATAATAAATAATAATTAATATTTAATAAAGTATACATGTACCATTTAGTTAGGCCAGAATATAAGTCTATTAATAATCTTAAGATATTTTAGTAAAATATATTATAAATTATTATAATATTAATATACTATATATATGGTTTCACAGTTATCATTCACCAAAAGAAGCGTAAAGAAAATTAGTAACACAAAATAAATAATAACTAATATTAATAACAATATAAAAGTATAAATAAATATAGTCACATGAGATTTTTTTAATCAGGTAAGATCAATTTATTTATTTTCCTCTTAGTGAATTTCTTTTTCAAAAATAAAAAAAAAAAAGATAACAAATCTATGCTTTTTGAAAAATTTTAATTAAATATAAAAATAGAAAATATTGTTTAAATGTTGTTTTAGTATAAAAATTTATTTTTTAGAAATAGCTGACACAAAATTTTCATTTGATCAAGTGTTTTAACGTTTTTAAGTTATGTGACTATATGTATCGTATTATATAACTAATAAGAGTATAACTTCACAATATAGATCAATCTAGAAATAACATAAAAATAAGATTGGAACAGAAGTTACTAGGTAGTTTTACTCGGCCATATTATATATAATAAGGGGGATACAACTAGTTAGTGAGGGCTCACTCTGGTCCCCTCCGTTTAAATTATATTTATATATATTTATTAGTATGAGTATTAAGGGGGGCCGGCCTGTCCCGAAAGCCAATTTCAGCGCTTATGAAATGGTCATGTGGATCTAACTGATGTAAACGAATATAAAAAAAAAGAAAAGAAAATTACTAAGCGAGTTATAATTCTTACAAACATTAAGGAGTGTTTGATCGGCAAAGCATATTTCAATATAGAAAAACAATGTCAAAACTAAATAAAATATAATATTGCACTGGCTCTCGTCTCATATGCATAGTCTGCGACATATAGAGAATAGGTTATGGATTAGTAGATAATCGTGTTGATTCTGGACAGCGAGCTCAACCGCTATGCGTCTATGTCATGAGAACGCTCTGCAAAAGCGTTTTTCAGCTGCTACCTTCCAGCCTCAGATCCCATAATACCATTATTTCTAGGCAAGGTCATAGTGCACGGTAAGATAAGATTAAGGGCAAAAGAAGTTTGGCCAAAAAATATTGTTGTTCTTAATTTCGGCTCATGGGAGGGGAAAATGGTTTAAATTTTTCCTTATTTTCCTATTTTAGGGGATTTCGAAGATTGAACCTGATCGAGGGGGGGGGACAAGATTGACGAACCCCCATCCAGTGTCCAAACCTTATATAAGGTTCCGAGGTAAGTAAAACCCCTCTTGACTCTGTACCAATTATCCTTTTGTCGGTTATAAATCTGGATATCTTTTTACGTTAATAAAAAAATTCGACCAATTTGGGGCAACCTTTAAAACGTTTTCACTCGAGCATGAGCTCCTTGGCTTTTTCTAAAAAAAAAAAAAAAATTTATTTATCAAACAGATTTTCCAACATTTAACAATTTTAAAAAATTTTTTCCAAATAAGCCGTTTTTTTTTTTTTGTTTTTTTTAAATTTCGCAAATTTTTGGGTCTTCCCTGATTAATTTAAAAAATTTTTATTTATTTTTCCTGTAGCTGTTTACTGTTTTTTTTGTTTACATGCCATGTGCTGTTCGGGAGGCTACCATTATATTATAATTATATATAATATTAATATATAATTAATATAATATTATATATATATAATATAATATAATATATATATATATATATAATATATAATTATATATATAGAATATATATTATATTTTTATGGGGACATTTAATTATAATAAATTGGGAAAAAATTTATTTAGCAATTTTAATAAGGAAATATAGTTATATCAAATACGTAGAAGAAAATGATCAAAAAAAAAAAAAATTATTGGCAAGTTAAAAAAAAAAAAATTGCCCCCAAAAAAAATTACTGCAAGTACTTTTGCAAAAATTTCAAAGTAACAGAGGTTGCCAAGTACAAAGTTAAACAAAGTAACAGTACCATGGGTTTTAAGAAAAAACTGCATAGTTAACCAAAGTTTACAAAGTACTCATAAAAAAAATGTACTTAAGTCCAAGTACAGGTACAAGTACTTTATGAACTTGAAAAACCAAGGGGGCCTGAGTATATATATTATATATATTAATATAATATATAATATAATAATTATATATATATAAATTATAATATATAATATTATATATATATATTATATATATATATTTATATATTATATATAATATATTAAATATATATTATATATATAATATTAATAATAATATTATAAGGGGGGGGAGCTGGTAAATCGGTTGGACGGGATGAAAGGCAGGTTTCATTCCTTCTTCGAACTAAATCTTTTCTCCCCTGTCATAAATCCATGGTTTCGAAATCGTTGATTGTCTTCTGGGCCATTTTCCCAGGGCTAGAGGGGACAGCCGGGCGTAATCGGGAGTGGGGAAAAAGTCTCGTTCTTCTATTTCACTCTTCGCTTAAATTTTACATTCAAAGCTAGAAATTGTTGCAGGATACTCTTCGGCGACCGAGCAAGGCGGGGCTTCATCAAAACGAAAAAAAGTAAAATTCTTTTCTGGCCTCTTGCAAAAACATCTCTAACAACTTCTGTAAATCTGCCTTTCCCCTCTTATTCGATCTGATAAGTTCTGTTGCTAATTCTCCAAACTGAAAAGGCCAATCTCTTCGGCCTCCTATTTTCCTCTAACTCCCAACCCTGGACGATTCTGGCATTCCTCCTCTAACTCTTCTCCACTCAGGTTTCCCGTGATTACGTTTGTTCAAAAGCATGGGCTCCTGAAATATGCGAATGTTAGGAAGGCAAGTGACCCGGATGGCATTCCTCCCCGAGTTTTGAGGGAATGTGCTTACGAGGCTGACCCGCCACTCGTTCAACTATATATATTCTCTATGTCTCAAATACTAGCACTTTCCCTCAGTGTTGGAAGCACCGCACATGTCAACCTATTCCGAAAAAAGGAAGCCGCATTGATCCGTCTAACTATCGCCCTATAGCTCTCACTTCTATTATATCTAAGATCTTTAAAGCCCTTCTCAACTCTCACTTCTTAGACTCTGAATCTCATTATCTCTTCTTTCGATCGCCATGTATGGGCTTCCGGTTCAAGTCTATGGCGAATATACTTTCTTATTCAGAGATTTATGGTTTTTTGATCTCTTAAAACTAAAGAAATTCTTGTGTGGTAGCGTTTGAGATATCCAATGTATTTGACCGGGTATGCACGCGTCACTGCTCTCCAAGCTCCCCTCCTTTGGGTTTCCTCCTTCTCTCTGCTTAACTTATTTCAATACCTTTCATTCAAATCGTTCCATATAGGCTGTTGTTGTTGGTTGAGCGACTTCTTCTTCTTTTCGGTCAATAGTGGTGTTCTCAGGGTTCTTGTCTTATCTCCTACTTTTATTCCTACTTTTCATTAATATCTTCTCACCTGCACATCTAACTCTGATCCACTCATATGCCAATGTACTCGACCATTTAAAAGAAATTTGTCATTTCAATTCTGCTCCCTCTTTACTTTCTAGAATTACCTTTCGTCTCAATCTTTCCGATTTCCTATTCTCGCTGATCTGATTAGAATTTCCGATTGGGGTCGTCTCAACCTTGTGAATTTAATTCTTTAAAACGCAACTTCTACAAATCTCCCTCTCTAAAACGCACCTTCATAACTTTCCTATCTCTTTTGCGTTCTCTCGTCTCTCCTGCTGACAATATAAACATCCTTGGCTCTCAACATAAACAAAAAAAATGTCTTGGAAACCTCACATCACAACGGTTGCTAGGGCGGCCTCCAAAAGAAACTGGGAGTTCTGTTTAGACTGCGAGACTTTTTTTCCTCTTCTCAGTTACTCCAGCTATACAAGGGTCTCATCCGCCCTTTGTATGGAGTACTGCTCTCATATGTGGGGGGCTCTGGTTCACCCGGTTTTTGGACAAGGGTCGAGTCAAAAGCCCAAAGGCTTATAAATTGTTCCGTACTTTCCACTTTCACTTGACCCTCATCTTTGCGGCGCGATGTTGGTGGTTTATCTCTTTTCTATAGGTATCGTAGGCGCACGCGGCTGGTGCGGAGGGAAATTACACTCACGTACCACCACTTACGTCGCCCTTCGTAGCACAAGGGGTGCTGTGTCTTGCTCACGAGTTTTGTGTAAGAATTGGTAACTCCAGCCTAGTTCGCTGCAGTGCTTCCTTCTCTTCCTGCCACCTCAGTTCTGTGGAACTCTCTTTCCATCTTCTGTGTTTCCTGCTGAATTTAACCTCCCTCACTTTAAAGCCCGTGTCTTGCTCATCTGCGATATTTGCGTTTAGCCCGATGCAATTTGTGGCGTGTAACACCCCCTCCTGAATAGGGCTCGTGCCGCGTGAGTTGCGTGGTGACAACTGTAAAATTGGTAGTATATATATATGATATATTATATATATATATATATATAATATATATATATATATATATATATATAATATATATATATATATATATATATTATAATATAATATACTATAAGAAAGAAATTTTGCTTATATATATATTAATATAAATAATATTATTATATAATATATATATAAATATTAATATATATATTATATATATATAGATAATATATATATATATAATATATATAATATATAATATAGAGAGAGAGAGAGAGAGAGAAGAGAAGAGAAGAGATAGATAGAAGATAGAAGATAGATAGTAGATAGATAGATAGATAGATAGCATAGATAGATAGATAGATAGATAGTCTTTAAGTCTTTAATTCAATGTTTTTTTAAATTTCTACATTTATATATATATATATATATATATATATATATATATATATATATATAATATATTATAATATATATCTATATATATATATATATATATATTTAGATAGATAGTAGATAGATAGATAGATTAGATAGATAGATAGCATAGATAGATAGATAGATAGATAGATAGATAAGAGAGAAGTAAGTTAGTTAATAGTCTTTAAGCTTTTAATTCTTTAATTCTTTATTCGTAAACATAGTTGCATTTAGAAGTAAAGTAAAATTAAAAGATAGATAGATAGATAGATAGATAGATAGATAGTAGATAGATAGATAGATAGCATAGATAGATAGATAGATAGATAGATAGATAGATAGATAATATAGAAATATATGATAGATAGATAGATAGATAGATAGATATATAGATATATAGATAGATAGATAGATAGATAGATAGATAGATAGATAGATAGATAGATAGATAGATAGGTAAAAGGAGGGGTTTGAAAGTAAATATTATCAGCAGTGAGTGAGGGGAGTCCGCTGTGTGAAGTTATTTTGAATGGTGAGCAATTCTAACAAGTGTCTGTTTAAATATTTAGGATATATGTTGGATGAAAAGTGAGCGGTTGATGCAGACAGAGTGTAGTAGGAAAGTTGTAAATGGTAGGAAGGTGGCTGGAGCAATTAAATCCTTGGTGGATACAAAGGAACTAAGTCTAGAGTAAGTTAGGGTTGGTTTTGCATGAGAGGATGTTGCTACCTGTGTTAATGTATAAAAGTGAAACTATGTTATGGAATAAGAGGTATATATATATGGTACAATCTATTCAGATTAACAATGATGGAATGAACGCATTAGGGAATCATGTAGTGTGATAGAAGATTTAAATGAGAGAATAAACGAGAGCTCATTAAGATGGTTTGGTCTTATGGAAAGTATGGATGATAGTCGGTTGGCTAAGTGGATCTGTAGCGGTGGGTGAGCTGGGAATCGACCGGATGGGAGCCCAAGAAAAAGTGAATTGAGTCAGTAAAGGAATGTTTGATGGAGAGTAATGGGAGTTTGGCATGTGAGAGAAGAAAGGTGCATAATATGAGTGAGTCGCAAGGTTTTGTGAGGGGGTGGGGCTATGGTCATGGACCTTTCTCAGCAGATAAATCGCACATTGACGAGATACTACAGTGAGGGTTCGTGTCAGTTGTGAAGCCCAATGGTGAACTTTTTTTAACACGACGACCTCTTATTTAAGGGTATGGAGGAGATGGTAGGGGACTTTCCTTCAACTTCCGTCATGCTCTTCTACTTAACTGTTCTATTTTCAGTGCATGTTACCCACCTCTACCCCACATCTAGTGAGAAGAGAAGGGAAGATAAATAAATAAAGAAAGAAGGACCAGATGAGCGAGAGAGTTTGGAAAGAAGAAGGATAATCAGAGATGATTTATTGAAGGATGAAGTAGTCTGAGAAATCTACTACTGAAAAATTAAACAGGAGTGAGAGAGAGAGAGAAAAAAAAGTTTGATCAAATGACTATCAACTTAAAAAGAAAAAACTAATTACGATTTTGGATTTTAAAAAGGTTAAAAATTTTACATTTAAACATTATTTCAATTCTAATCTGGGTCGAGGAGCTGCAAAATTTTTTATCTTGAGGGTGGCTAATTTCAAATATTTTAATTAAAAAATAAATTACAAAGAAGAAAATTTTTCCCTTTAGGCCTTTAGACTTAGGACTAAGACTGAAATTCTCAATATGCAAATTTAACAAATTCTGCTTCCACTGGAAGTAAGGGTCTGAAAATCCCTCTATCTCATTAGTTTTATCGTTTATAGGGATAATATAAAAATAGTGGTAGTGGTAATAGTGATAATAAATAATATTTAATTAGAGTAATAGTAACGTATAGTAGTGAAAGTAAAGTCTCTATTAAATTTAAATATAGTATATTAAATAATAATAATATATAATAATAATAATAATAATAATAATAATAATAATAATATAATAATAATAATAAATAATAATAATAATAATAATAATAATAATAATATAAAAATATAGTGTTTAGTAGTGATTGATGGTAAATATAGGAAGTTTGTGTTTGAGATTCTAGTGTTTAGCTTTTTTAATAATAATATTAATCATGATAATAATAATATTAAACATATATATATATTTTATCTATTATATATATATATATATAATATATATATATATATATATATAATATATATATATATATATATATATATATATATATATATATATATACTATATATATATATATATATATATAATATTATATATATTATGCTGTGTGTGTGTATGTATATGTTTTTTTTTTTTGTATTTATATTTATTTATACAATAACCCCCGGTAGCTCAGTGTTAGGAGCACTCGCCAGACTAAGCGCGGGGTCCCAGGTTCTCAACTGGTCGGGCGGGAGAATGTGAGCTATCTCTCGCCTCCGGTTTGGCCTCCGTCCTGATCAGACGTTAATGAGACACCCCTTCCTAGATTAGGGTTCTGCCTGTGCGGTGGTGTTTATCTTCTGTATATATATATATATATATATTATATATAATATATATATATATAATATAATATAATATTAATTATATATATATATATATATAGTATATATATATATATATATATATATATATATATATATATATATATATATAATATATAATATATATATATATATATATATATATATATATAATATATATAATTATATATATATAATATATAATATATAATATATATATATATAATATATAATATATATATATACTTAATATATATATGTATATAATATATATATATATATATATATATATATAATATATTTATATAATATTTTATATATATATATATATATATATATATATAATATATACTATATATATATATATTAATGAGAGTGTCTTTAGGTGGTTTGATAATATGGAAAGGATGGATGAAAGTCGGATGGTTAAGTGTGTGTGTGTTAAGTGGTAAGTGTGTCAAAAGTGGATTGAGTCAATAAAAGAGTATCTATAGGAAAAAATTGTGAATTAAGCACAAGTGAGAAGAATTCTTCATAATAGGAGTAAATGACGTGGTTTTGTGAAGGGAAATGGTTGTGAGCATGGCCCAGGGGATAAATCCTGATATTGCTGGGTTACCACAGCTGGCGACTGTCATGATGTGTGAAGCTTTAGGGCGAATTTTGGCCCTGATGGTCTAGCACTTAAGAGTATGAAGTGAGGTTGTGGGGGCGTTTTTCTATGACTCAGGTCATGGTCTTATAGCTCATTGTGTTTCTGGTGGATGTTTGCGCACCTGACTCCCAGTTCTGGGAACTAAGTGGTAGTTGACAATGATAAACGGTATACAGTTTTTAACTCTGAACCATGAATTTGGATAGAGGCTCTATACTTTAATACGACCTAGAAAAGTTTCCTCCGGTCAGCCGAAGGAGCTTTCTTGTCAATTATCACAACTTTTAAATTACCAAATTACTTGTTCACAAGTTTATGTATAAAATATTAAACAATAATTATTAAACGGTGAAAATCACAACTTTTATAAAACTTGTCAAACTCAAAAAATTGTCTAAATTGAAAATTTCCCCAAAGTTTTTCACAGTTTATCTGATTTCTGTGAAATATTCTGTGTAGATATATAATTTGACGAGTTACAAAAAAAAAAATCCCCAGTAAGGTATGGTCTTATGGAAAGTAATGGGACCCATCGAGAAAGGTCCTTGGGTTACACGGGCCTGACGAATTAAATACGCTGGCTGGCAGTCCTATCTCAGGAGGCCAGACCTATCCGCGCGGGCCATGTAGAGCGTAGTCAGGCCTATCGCGGGGCAAGGCCTATCCGGGGTAGGCCTTCGCGGGCAAGCCTATCGCGGGTAAGGCCTAATCGCGGCAAGGCCTTCGCGGGTAAGGGCCTAAGTCGGACGGGGCAAGGCCTATCGCGGCATTAGGTTTACACCTCCTTTAAACAGTATCGAAAAGTAAGAAAATCTATTCACTAATTTTTTTTTTAAATTTTTCTGACTGAGGGTTGAAATTTTTTGTCTAAAGTGGAAATTTGTTCTAATTTTTTAATATTTTTTAGTTTTTTTAAAACGAATTTATCAGAGTATATAGAATTTAACATTTCACAACATTACACCACTTTTATTTATATACATTTTTCTATATACCCAATCATCATTTTACTCTTGCCATACCATGTAAAATTTGAAATTATCAACACAATGACGTTCCCAGACGTATTGTTACCTTTATAGAAAATTTTTCTAGATAAGAGATATGTAACGTAGAATTCAATCTGCTTTAGAATTTCACAAAAAGCAGATGAAGAATTAAAAAAAAAAAATAGAGAATTTTCAATTTTGATAATCTCGTCTCTCTTCCAGATAATGTGGAATAAAGATCTATCCATAGATATTGTAGTAATAGAGGGACTATTGGACTAAGCTCTTTTACCCCACCTGACCTTGTTACCCCTAGGCCTCTTTTACCCCACCCTAAAATTTGGTAAACCCAAATTTTTTGGCCTAAACTTTTTTTTACCTACCGCCCTGACCTTTTTTGACCTTCACTTTTTTATGGCCTTGACCTTTTTTTAGGCCTTGTACCTTTTTTTCGGCCTTGTAGCTTCTTGACGCCCCTTCGAAGAAGGGGCGAGCCAACGGATGCGGAGCATCCGTCGTACGTAGCGCCCCCTATTTTACTTTAGGGCTTAGCCCTTTTTTGATGTTTTGGCCTTGATTTATTTCGGTTTGTCCTTGATATTTCGCCTTGAAGCGTACAAGGCTTGCTGAAATTGATCATCTTATAAATTGACACTTCTTAGCGTCATTGGAGGGATTAGTAGGGACTTATCTTAGCACATAAAAGTACTTCGTCCTTGCCGTTTCGAGTAGGTAACTGTGGTAACAGAGGTGGGTATGGTATCTGACCTGTTGTAATCTGTCGCCTAAGCTTATTTCATGCTTCCGCGGTCACACTTACCCCCTACACACCACACAACAACAGTGGCTACGTATATTATATATACTATATATATATATATATATTTATATAATATATATATATATAATTATACTATTATATATATATACTATATATATATAATTATTATTTATATATATTGCGACTAATATAATATATATATATATATATATATTTACTAATATATATATATCATATATAGGCGAACACGTGCTCACCTACACTCACACTCACGCTAACACCTACACCACGCACACACACAAACACACACACACACACAACACACACACAACACACACACACTATATTACACACAGTCACTATGACACTTACACTCCCCCCCCCATTACACTTACACTTACATTTACACTTATACCACACGTACAAACACATGTCAAACCTTTGGTCTTTCCAGGGGGGCAATTGTTGGCCAGCCTACATTTTGGCCATCCCCTAATTTTTCGGCAGCCCCTAGATTTTTCGCGCCAACCTTTGGTCTTTTTGCGGAAGTCCAAATTTCTTTTCCATCAACCCTCTTTTGTATTCCAGGGGGGACCAATTTGAGCCTGTGTAGCTTTTTTGACCTTGTAGCCTTTTTTTTGATGACGTCAGCTTTGATGACTCCACTTTGATGACGTCATCTTTGAGGCTCAACTTTGATGGCTCATTTTTGATGAAGTCATCTTTGATGGTTCAGTTCAGCTTATTGATGGTGCGGCATCTGATGGTTCATCTTTGATGCCTCAACTTTGATAGATTGCATCTTTTGATGACCAGCATTATTGATGGTTTCAGTATATTTTGATGGTCCAGTACATTTGATGGTTATCCCCAATCACCGAAAGGAGTATCTAGTGATGTTCTATTAGTGTTCTATGGGTATTAGATGAGTGCCACGTAGTGCCAAGTGAGTGCCACAAAGTGCCAACTGAGTGCCAATGATTGCCAAGTGAGTGCCACATAGTGCCACTGAGTGCCACAATAGTGCAAACTGAGTGCCACTTTTTTTCAAGCCTTTTCTAGCGTCCCCTAGCCTAGAATAGCGACCTAATAGTAGGTGTCTACCCCTAGGATTATAAGGTATGAGGAATTAGATTGTGTATATTACAAGTTGCTAGGGTGCTTCCTACTATGAGTTATCTTTTTCTAACCTTATAGCCCATTAAATTATATATATAATATTTATATTTATATATATATATATATATATATATATAAGTATATTATATATATATATATTATATATATTTATACCTATCATATAATATATATATAAATTACTTTACACACACAATACACACATACCTAGATACATACATCCTACACCACCAGCCATAGACCGCACTTACACTTACATCACACACAGGACAACTCACACTTACGCTTACACACACCCACAACACACACACCACACATACCATACATATACACTATGCACTCTATACGCACTTAACTCACCATAGGCATTACACGTCACCCGTATACACTACACGCATAGACCACTTTACACTTATACACACATGCACTATGTCACTATTCACACATACTGCACATTACACATTTAGACACTAACCCTAGACAGTTACGCTCACCGATAGCACCTTACCCAACTCACCCATAGACACTTACACTTAACACTCACACACAGATACACACATATATACTCACACACACACACACACATACACTCTCGATATTTTGAAGCCTCGGCTTTGATGCCCTCAGCTATGTGTTGGCCTCCACTTTGTTGGCCTCAACCTTTGATGCTCAAACTTTGTTGGCTCAACTTTGATGGCTCAACATTGATGGCTCAACTTTGAAGGTTCATTGCTTTTGATGACTCATCTTGATGACTCATCTTTGATGACGACATCTTTGATACCATCTATATTGATGACTCAACTTTGATGACGTCGTCTTTGTCCATTCATCTTTGATGACTCAGGATTTATGAATTGGTTCATACATTTTTGTATGGTTCAGTACATTTTTGATGGTTCAGTACATTAAGAAGCAAGGCGCAGCATGCGCCCTCCGCACGAAGGCAACCGCCGCGAAGCCTCCGCGTGCGCCCGCAGGCGCCAATTTCCGCGTACCCGCCCGCGCGTGCGCCCGCAGGCGAATATTCCCGCTGCGATGAAAAAATTAATATTACTATATCATTATTATGTTTATTCAATACTTAACATTTTTATTAAAACAGCATTTTCACGATCTAAAACTGTAAACTCATTACAGCCTATTATTATTATTATTTATTATTATTATTTTATTATATTTTTATTATTATTATTATTATTATTATTATGTATTATTATTTATTATTATTATTATTATTATTATCTATTATTATTATTATTATTATTATCTATCTTTATTATTATTATTATTATTATTATTTACACATCACTATTTCAAAATATGATATCAATGTAACTATTCAAAGAATTTCTCTTCAAATATACTATGAGTCAATCATTTTACTTCATAAACATTTTTTATTAAAAAACATTTACTTACAACCTTAAAGCCAGCAGTAAAACATTAAATCAATAGCTCAATTGCCTAAGCAACAGAGGAATAGTAAGGTATTTTGTTTTACTGATTTGTGATTTTACTTTGTTTTGAAACTGATAATTTATTAAAAGGGTGTATATTCTTTAATAAAAATTACTTAATACTCTTTTTAATTTATAATTCTTTAATTCAGGAACTTAGTAAAGCCCGACTGACGTATATATAATCATTTTATTTTACTACAATTAGTACGAATTTTATTAAAAACTATACTTTACAAGGACCTTTAAGCAGTAATCAGTTAAATCAATAGAGCTCAGTGTTACATTTCAGACAAAAGGGATTAGTATGCTTTGTTTTTACCGCTTTACTGCTTTAACTCATAATGTTTTATGCTTTATGCTTACTGCTTTTTAACTTCATATGTATTACCTGCTTTAACTCATATGTTTTACTGCCTTACTTTAACTCATATGTTTTCTGCTTTAACTCATATATGTCATTAACATTACATACCTGTAAAGCCGTAAATCGTCAAATCGAATAGAGGTGTTAACATCAGCAAGAAAGGGCATTAGTATGCTTTTTGTTTTACTGCTTTACTGCATTTAAACTTCATATGTTTTTACTGTTTTACTGCTTAACTCATATGTTTTACTGCTTTAACTCAATGTTTTACTGCTTTAACTCGTAATATTTATTAACATATATGTTTTCTTTTATATTTTTTATTCGTTTTAATAACTTTTATTTACGTTATTATTTATTATTCTTATTTCATTCTATTTTTTATTATCTTTCTTTTTTTTATTTATAAATTATTTTTATTATATTTTTAATTATCGTATACCTTAGTGTTATTTACTTCATTCCTATTGTTATTATTATTAATAACACACACACACATATACACACACAACTTACACACACACACACACATACACACATAACGGATAACTTCTTAAGCTTTTTATGTTTTAATTAAACACGTACATTTATATTACTCATCAATTAAAAACGTTAAATATTTCAAAGTTTTTAACGTCTATAAATAAATCAATCATTATCTTATGAACAAAGAATATTATTAACCTGTTATCACTTT
Source organism: Trachelipus rathkii (assembly GCA_015478945.1). NCBI lineage: Eukaryota > Metazoa > Arthropoda > Malacostraca > Isopoda > Trachelipodidae > Trachelipus > Trachelipus rathkii. The sequence goes on along the minus strand of JABUQX010093457.1, from coordinate 10,657 downwards.
TTGTTTTATGTAAATTATATAACTAGTTCCAAGTTTTAAATATAATTTTTACTAAAAATTTTATGAAATTTTATTAAAAACATTATATATATATCGTACCAAAGCAATAAATCAGTAAATCAGTCAAGCGAAAGCCCCTAGCACCCCTCTATACACCAAAGCTATGCCACGTTTGTTCACTTGCTTACTGTTTACATCATCTTATAGCACATGTATAGGGTAAAAAAAATAACAAAATAAGTTCTCTGCTAGCTAACATAACATGTATTTTTATTAAAATCATTCTAGGTTTTTATTTTACAAAAATAACAATTATTCACTTACTTCTATATTAATTCGCTCAATGATTAACTAAAACTTATTCAACTTTCTTCTTAAATCAATTCGGAATTTCTTTATTATTATTAGATCATATTATGTTACATTGACAATCCCACACGAGAAAACACAACAACCCGCACTCTTTACAGATACGAAACTGACCTCTTCTGTAAAATGTGTGTTGAAATAATACTTTAGGCCTAAATTTAGGATAGCCTTTGTACCCCCGGGGCAATTTAGGCCTAATACCAGGTCAAATATATTTCAAACTGCTTTTTCTGTACAATGTGGTGCAATCAACTACGTTAGGCGCTAAATTTAGGCTAGAATTTAGGATAACCTTATTTTGATATCCGGCTGATTTTAAGCCTTTAATACCGGGTCAAAAGTAATTCGTATAGACAAGAAATCGAGAATCAATGTTATTTTTTATTTTCATAAATATATTTCAACTAAAACATGGCTGGCATCGGGTAAGATTCTTTAAGCAGGAGAAGGAATGTTTACCTTTTGGTGGCGTGGACGGAGACATCTTATCTCTATATTGACTGCGGCATGTGATTGGTCGAGAATTATTTTATAGCTTTTTGGTTTTTAGGGTATGTAAAACATGTTTTTTTCATATCCCTGAGCGTTTATCTGTGATTGGGATGAAATTTCTGAGTTCTTTAAACTTATTTTGAAGAAGGTATGTTTTAGATTCAAACTCATTTTAAAATCATACGTTTTGGCTTTTAAGCGGTGCACAAGTTCTCTTATTTTGAATAAAAGTGTTCTATTTTCACTAAGCTGTTATATCATGAATCACCTTAACAAATATACCTCAATACAAGACATTGTCAATAGGAATCAGATCCAGGGAAGTAAGGGTGTTCATTCTTACTCTAAAAGAAAACCCGATTGGCTTTGATTTTTTCAACGTGTGCTACCCATTCGCCATTGATTTATAGATACCCAGCGTATTTTCCATGAGTCCAGTATGAATTACTTTGTATATGTAATCACATTGAAGAGTGGCTTACAGATTACTTTAAACCAAACTCAGCTTAAAACTTATCCAAAACAGTTGTTTAGCCTCGCGAACAGAACCACGATAAGCACTACTCTAGCATTTAATAACATCAAAACATAATCCAGTTAGAAGTTAGATTATGGGAGAGAATAATAACAGCGTATCTTGACACGAACATCTATGGATTCTAATTTCAGGCTAACCGCAGCTGAATATATGTTAGAGGTCCGTAGGCGAATGTTAATGCAGATGAGAAGACATATGTGTTATCTAATTTCGTACCTGTAATTAATAATCTGTGATAAAAGACTACTACGCATTTAAGAAAACCCTGGTCGATGATCCTACGGTTATCATCGATCGTTTCCTAAGTTCTATAGACGTACAGAAATTTATTTATCTACTTAGAAAAAACAATGGCAAAAAAGTATTTATGCAGGTGATTCAGAATGTAAATATACTATGAATATCTGAGCGGGAACTTTTTACATATGTGTTAACTGAAGGTTTTACGAGGTACGAAACTATATCATCGATAATGATATAACTGATTGGCCTATTTTGCAAAGATCTAGAGAGTTTCAGTATCAATATGATAACATCTTTTGTGTTGGCATCCTTCGCCAAACGTTGGTTCCGATTCTCAAAGTTCAGTACTATGCTTAATGTTAACCTGATATATATATATATTATATATATATATATATATTATATATATATTATATATATATATTATATTTTTATATATATATACTATATATTTATATATTTATATATATATATATATTATATAATATATATATTATATATATATATATAATTATATTATATATATATATTATATTTTATACTATATATATAATATATTATAATATATATATAACCATGTTTACGTCATGTCAGAACGCTTGTATATATTTAATGTTAAACCCTTGTAAGATAGATGATTATTAAATTTCTAATTACATAGTAAAGTTTTTAATTATTCATTATTTTTACCTTTCTTAATAAAATTTACATGTATGTAAGAGTTTTAAATAACGAACTCTTAGGGCCAGGATATGAAAACATGTTTTTACCATACTAAAACCAAAAAAAGCCGATTAAAATAATTCGCGACAATCACATAGGCGCAGTCATATATAATAGAGATAAGAATTACTCCGTCCACCCACAAGAACGCGTAAACATTTCCTCTTTAACTGCTTAAAGGGCTCTACCGTCCAGCATGTTTTCAGTTTTGAAATATATTTAATAAAATTTAATATAAATTGATTCTCGATTTTGATCTATAGCTGGAATTACCTTTTTGACCGGTATTAGGCGCTTAAATCAGCCGGGATACAAAACGGTTTATCTAAATTGTAGGCCTAAGTAGTTATTGCACCACATTTACATTAAAGGGTCAGTTCTCGGAAACTATAATTTTGAGCCTGGTATATTAGAGCCTTAAATCGCCCTGGAAGTACAAAAGGCTTATTCCTAAAATTTAGGCTAAAGTTAGTTATTTCAACACATTTTACAGAGGAGAGGTCAGTTCGTATCTACTGTAAGGAGTGCGGCAGTTGCTTGTGTTTTCTCGGTGTTGAATTGTCAATGTACATAGATCAGAAGAATAATAATAATAATAAAGAAATCGAGATTATTTAAAAAACTTTGAATATTTTTAAGTTAACATTGAGCGAATAATATAAATGTAAGGAATAATAGATTATTTTTTAAATAAAAACCTAGAATGATTTAATAAAATACATGTTATGCTAGCAGAGAAGAACTTATTCTGTTATTTTTATCTTATTACATGGGTAAAGATGATGTAAAAGCAGTAAGTCAATAGAACACAAAACGTGCATAGCTTGGTGTAGGAGGTGAGTAGCTAGGGGCTTGGCCTTTACTGATTTCACTGATTTATTTGCTTTAGGTACGTAAAAATATATGTTTTTAATAAAATTTCATAAAATTTTAGTAAAAATTATTTTAAAACTTGATAGTTTAAAATTTATAAACAAAAGTATTAAACAGTTAATAATAAATTCTGTTTCAAAGATAATGATGATCTTTATCTATAGAAGTTTAGAAACTTTGTAATAATTGTATGTTATATTGATAAGTCAGTAATATAATGACGGTGTTTAATTGTAAAACATAAAATGTTTTAATAAATCATATGTTTATGTGTGTATGTGTGTGTGTGTGTGTGTAAGTGTCGTGTGTGTGTGTGTGTGTGTGTGTGTGTGTGTGTGTGTGTTTTAAATAATAATAAAAATAGGAATGAAGTAAATAACACAAAGAATAATAATTCAAATAAAATAAAAATAATAATAAAAATAATAATAAATAATAAATAAATAAAAAATAAATAAATTTAAATAAAAAGTATTAAAACAAAATAAAAAAGATAAAAGAAAACATAATGTTAATAATATGATACGAGTTTGAAGCAGTAAAACATATGGTTAAAGCAGTAAAACATAATGAGTTTTAAAGAAGTTAAAACAGTAAAATATGAGTTAAAGAAGTAAACAGTAAAACCAAAAAGACATACTATCCCTTAGGTGTTAGGTAAACCCTCTATTGATTTACTGATTTACTGCTTTAAGGTATGTAATGATAATAAATATATGAGGATAACTCAGTAAAACATATGGTTTTTTTTTTTTTTTTTTTTTTAAAAACAAAAAAAGTTTTAAAAAACATGAGTTAAAGCAGTAAGCAGTAAAACAAAAGCATACTGAGTTTAAAACAGTTAAAGCAGTAAAACGAAAAAGCATACTAATCCCCTTGTTCTATGTAACACCTCTACTTGATTTACTGATTTCTTGGCTTAAGGTTAGTTAATGTTAATAATATATGAGTTAAAGCAGTATGTAAAACATGAGTTTTAAAGCAGTAAAAAGATTTTCAAGTTAGAGCTAAAGCAGTAAAACAATTGAGGTGTTACCAGTAAAGCAGGTAAAACAAAAGCATACTAAGCCTTTTGTTGCTAGGAAGGGTGGTTTGATTTTTACTGATTTACTGTCTTTAAGGTCTAGTAAAGTACATGTTTTAATAAAATTTCGTACAATTGTAGAAAAATAAAATGATTTATATATCAGGCCAATTTGAATTATTTTAATCATTTTTAAAAATGTATAAATTAAAAAAATTATTAAGTAAAAATATAAAAGAAGAATAATGTTAATAAAAATATATAAGTTTACCCTTAACATATACCCGTAAAAACAAAGCCTTACTATTCCCTCTGCTGCTAGCAATTGAGCTATTGATTTACGGTTTTACTGCTTTTAGGCGTTGTAAATGTAAATGTTTTTAATAAAATTGTGTTAAATCCATACTTGAGATATTTTGTTATTAAAGAGGAAATTTTTTGATAGTCTACATTGATTAGGCACACTATGAAATATGTGTTAAATAATTAATAATAATAATAATAATAATAATATATAATAATATAATCATAATGAATAAATAATATAATAATAATAATATAGGTCATGGAATGAGTTTACAGTTTTAGGATCGTGAAAATGTTTTTAATAAAAATGTTTAGTATGAAATAAAAAGAATGACTCATAGTATATATATATTTTTCGTTTGCGCGGGAATATTGAGCCTGCGGGCGGCACGGCGGCGGGGGCAGTTACGCCCGCTAATATTGTGCCCCTTGTGCCGCACGCCCCGGCGGCCGAACGTTGGAAATATTTTTGCCTGCCCGGGCGCACCCGCCCGGTTCCCCGACGCGCCCCAGCAAATCCTAAAAAAACAAAGGGCTGGAACGCGGGTCTCGGTTGCCGCTTCGTGCGGAGAGCGCATAGCTGCGCCCTGGTTTCTTACGGTGATTGGGAACCATCAAAATGTACTGAACCATCAATAAACTGAGTCTCAAAGATGTGAATGCGACAAAGACGACTCATTCAAGTTGAGTCATCAGGTATAGATGGTATCAAAGATGCCGTCATCAAAGATGAGTCATCAAAGATGACCTTCAAGTTGAACCATCAAAGTTGAGCCATCAAAGTTGAGCAACAAAGTTGAGCCATCAAAGAGTTGAGCCAACAAAGTTGAGCCAACAAAGCTGAGGCCATCAAAGCTGAGGCTCAAAATATCGAGAGTGTTGTGTGTGATTTGTGTGAGATATATATGTGTCGTATCTGTGTTGAGTGTAGTGTCTATGGGTGATTGTAAGTGTATCGGTAGGCGTAAGTGTTTATGGTGGTAGGTTCTATTTTGTTATGTGCGAATAGTGTGAAATAAGTGAATAGTGTATGTGTTATAAGTGTAAGTGTCTATGCGTGAGTGTATACGGGTGAGTGTAAGTGCCTATGGTGAGTGTAAGTGACGATAAGTGTCATAGTGTGTACTGTATGTATGTGTGTGTGTTGTGGTGTGTGTGTGTGGTGTGTATGCACAGGTAGTGTGAGTTACCTGTGATGTGATGTAAAGGTAAGTGTCCTATGGCGGGTGTTTGTAGGAATGATATGGTATGCTAGGTATGTGTGTAATGTGTGTTATGTGTGTAAGTAATATTATATATATATATATATTAATATATATATTATATATATATATTTATATATAATATATATAATATTATATATATATAATATATATTATATATATATTATATATATATATTATATATTATAGTTATATATGATGGGCATAAAGTTTTAGAAAAGAACTAACTCATAGTAGGGGAAGACATCCTAGCACTTGTAATTATAACACCAATCCGATTCCTCATACCTTATAACCCAGGGGTAGACACCAATATTAGGACTATTCTAGGCTCAGGGGAGGCTAGAAAAGGCTTTGAAAAAGTGGCACTCAGTTGGCACTATGTGGCAACTCAGTAGGCACTATGTGGCACTCACTTTGCCTTCATTGGCACTCCATTGCATCATTGGCACTTCATTGGACTCACTTGCACTCACCTAGCGCACTCATCTAATCTCATAGAACCTAATGAACATCACTAGATACTCCTTAACGGTTGATTTGGGACACATCAAATTAGCTGAACATTTTCAATTATATGGAACATCCCCCAATAATGCTGAGCATCAAGATGGCAATCATCAAGTTGAAGCCATCAAAGAGAACATAAGATAGGCACCATCAAGCGGAACCAACAATATAGGTGATACAACTTTTGAGGTATCAAAGTTAGAAACATCAAAAGATGCCGATATTCAAAGACTCAGTCATCAAGCTGACGTCAGTCTGTCAAAGCTACAGGTCAAAAAAGATACAGGGCCAATTTGTCCCTGGAATACAAAAGGTTGACGCGAAAAATTTGGGTTCTCAAAATTTGACCCTGGCAAGACCAAGGTTGACAGTTGTGTTTGTAGCGTGGTGATATAAGTGTTAAATCGTAAGTGTAAGATCTATGGGGGGAGTGTAATGTGTCATAGTGAATGTCGGTATAAGTGTATGTGTGTGTGTGTGTGTGTTTGTGTGTGTGTGTGTGTGTGTGTGTGTGTGTGTGTGTGTTGTGTGTGAATGCTGGGTTTGTGTTTATGTTTGTATGTGGTGTAGGTGTAGGCGTGGAGTTAGGGGAGCAGTGTTCGCATATATATATAATATATATATATATCATATTATATATATATATAATAATATTATATATATATATATATATTATATTATATATATATATATATAATATATATATATATATAGTATATATATATATATATATATATATATATATTTAGGGTTTTGTTTGTATTTATGTTATATAAAATGAAAAAAATATACATATAATATAATAATTATATATATATATATATAATATATATATATTATATTATTATATATAAATATATATATATTATATATATATATTATATTATATATATATATAATGATATTTATATATATAAGTGTTCCTGTTCAAGTACATTTTTTCAAGTACAAGTACAAGTCAGTACTCTAGGATTGTTCAAGTACAAGTACAAGTACAAGTACTCTAGAATTTGTTCAAGTACAGTACAAGTACAAGTACATAGTATCAAGTACAAGTACAAGTACTTTAATGAAAACTTGCACTATATATATTATATAATAATATATTATATTAATATATATAATATCTATATATTATATATATATATATATATATATATATATATATATATAATATATATATATATATCATCATCATCTCATTATCATTCATAATCTCATCAGGGCATATCCATTCCACTCATCATCATCATATATATCATCTCCCTCATCATCATCATCTAATCATCATCATCATGCCACCACCACCATCTTATACTCCCCAAGATTGGAACATGGTGCGACATATCCGGAAGCATAAAAATAGTAGAAGAATATGAAGCAATTAGAAAAGAAAGCCCAGCCTACCGCCCCCTTTATACCAATTAGTGAAAACTCGTCGCAGTCAGAAAATCACCCTAGAGCTTCACGGACCGGCGATTGACCCTCAACTTGACCTTTGGTCAATGTGGGGTTCTTCTTGGCCAGGTTTGCGGCTACACCATACTCCTCACCAAAACCACCATTTCACTCCTTTATGCACCTTTCTTCTCGACTCTGCCAAACCACATTTCTCTTTCCAGCATTCCTTATTCTGACTGCATTCACTATTTTTTCTGTTCCCATCCGGTCGATTCCCAAACACTTACCACTAGGAAACCGGACCAGGGCGGCCGGCAAAAATCAGGAAACCGGGGTTTATCTACCGGGGGTTAATTGTAAAATTATACATTCTAGAAGGGTTAACATCAAACCAATAAAAAAAATACTATTTTAATTCCATTATCCTTGTGTTAATAAAATTGATGCAAAATATATAGACATACCTAAATATAATCAATTTTTTTTGGTATTTACTATGATTTCAAATTAAAATTGATGCCAAATTATAATTTTTCCGAATTTTTAACAAAAATATTCGAAAATATGATTATATCCAACGGAATCGGAAAGGGAAAATAAATATTAATTGTTAAAATATTTAATGTATTTATTTATTTAAAGTAAATATCTCCAAGAAAATCAAAATTTTCCGAAATCTTTTTCAAAAATATATATATATATATATATGATATATTATATAAATATATATATAATATATTAATATATATATATATTATATATATATATATATATATTTATATATATTTTATTATATATTATATATTATATATTATTATATATTTATTATATATATATTATATAATATATATATATATATATATATATAATAATTATTATATTTATATATATATATATATATATATATATATATATATTATATATTATATATAGATATAATGATGGTTAAAACTTGTTGCAATAGATTGTTCCGTAGGGAACCGACATTAAGATGAATAGGAAGATGAAGCATAAATTTGGCAACATTTATTATAATTGACGTTTCGGGTATATAACGTTACCAATCATCAGCACTGCAATTGAAATAAAATAGTATAATTTTATAAACAAATATAAACTAAATTGACACTAATATAAAAAACTGTAATACAATAACATTTAAACATAAATTTAAAATAATAAAATCACACGAAAAAGTACTAAGTTGAGTTATGTGATTCTTGTACAGAGAGGCGAAATGCAAACTGAAGTTAGCAAAATTTTGTTAGCAGTGAGAAAGAAAAGCTTACTGGATTGGGATATTATTAAATTAATAATGTGAAGGGGGGATGGACGACAAATCTTTATTTAACTGCTTTTATTCAAAAATGAAGAGGACTCAAGAATCTTTCTGTCGGATTGATTCATTGGCAGGCGATAAGGAAACTAAATTCTTTTTTGCTGCAATAGCGGTGATTATTTTGAAGGCATGATTGCGTATGGAGGAGTTTTCTGGGGTTGTGATAGGCTAACCAGTTCTATAAGAAACTCCCCGGTGTTTCAAGATCCTCAAGTAAAGTTGGAGGCCTGTTTGGACCCACGTGATAGCGGGACGTTGCAGTCCGCACACTTATACAAATAATGAAGACCTCATATGTAGAGGAAGAGAATCCTTTATGGCGGAAAATTTAAAATACTTGGTTATTAATAGGCAATGGAAATAAAAGCGGCAAGGAAAAGCATTGGATAGAGTGTGATTGAGGTTTTCACAAGTTTTGCGGTTGCTAGACCGAAGAACGAATTTTTGATAGATTAGTTGTTTAGGGACGGTGGGACTTGAATTAGGGGGGAATGGTTATTAGAAAGTCCGCATTACTAGGTTATGTAATAGTGTTGGTGAGGAAAGAGATTGCAAAAGGCAAAATGGGACAGGTATTGTATTTCAAGGTGGAAAGACCACCATGAGGAGCATAAGTTAAAGGCACGGAAAATTTTGCATTGTAGTGAAGACAGTTTGTATTTGGAGAGAAAACTAAAAAAATTAAGACCTAATGTAGTAGAAGAAGGTTTTCTGTTTTCTCCCATCCAAATACAAACTGTCTTCACTACAATGCAAAATTTCCTGTGCCTTTAACTTATGCTCCTCATGGTGGTCTTTCCACCTTGAAATACAATACCTGTCCCATTTTGCCTTTTGCAATCTCTTTCCTCACAACACTACTATTACAAACCTAGTAAACGACTTTCTAAATAACCATTTCCGCCCTAAATTTCAAGTCCCAACCATCCCTAAACAACTTTATCTATCCTAAAAATTCCGTTCTGCGGTCCCTAGCACCGCTAAAAACTTGTGAAAACTCTCAGTCACACTCTATCCAATGCTTTCCTTTTGCTCGCTTTATTTTCATCCTATTAATAACCACAGTATTTTCAAATTTTTCGCCATACAAGATTCTCTTCCTCTACTTATGAGGTCCTCATTAGTATAGTTTGTATAAGTGTGCGGACTGCAACGTCCGCTACGTGGGCCAAACAGGCTCCAACTTTACTTGAGGATTCTCCAAACACTCGGCGGACGTTTCTTATGAGAACTGGCCTTACCTATTCACAACCCAGCCCAGATAAGGAACTCCCCTATACGCAATTCATGCCTTTCAATAATAATCCCCTATTGCACAAAAAAAAATTTTTAGTTCCCTATCCCCTTGCAATGATCAAACTCGACAGAGAAAGATTCTTGAGTCTCTCTACAATTTTGAATTAAAACCGAATTAATAAGGATTGTCGTCCATCCCCCTCTCACTCATTAATTTATCATATCCCCAACACAGTAACTTTTTCTTTTTCTCCGTCGAAATCATAGATTCTTAACTTTCAGTTTGCATTTCACCTTCTCTGTAAATGAAACCTAACTCAAACTTAGCGTACTTTTTTCGTTGTGATTTATTTTTATTTTAACAGCTCAAGATAAGGTTA
>JABUQX010093456.1:12500-25362 GCA_015478945.1 Trachelipus rathkii | reverse complement strand
CCCAAAAGGTAATGGGATTCTTTCTTTCAACCAATCAGAACGAAAGTAAACAAGAATACGACGTACAAACGAACCATATCATCAGATCGAAAGTACGTATAATCTAGCCTGACAACAACATAATATGAACAAAGCTTAGAACAAAAAAACAAAACATTACAAAGTTTTTTATCCAAACATGACTAAATATATATATATATTGAATAAATATATATAAAGGTATAATTGTTAGTGTGTCCCTAAAGCATTAAAATCACACAGGGTAAATCAGTTAAAGCAAATCCGTTTTCCAACCCTATATATAGTATATTATATATAATAATATAATTATATATATATTATATATATATATTATATATATTATATTATACTATATAATATATAGTATATATATAATTTCACCGGCATTATGCTCTTTTTATCGAGGAGGCGAAACTTTCTCTAGAGAGTTTGTCTCCAGGGTTGTCGAAACGCTCGGTATTCTTCGCCACCTGCTTACCATTATATATAATATTATATATAATATATATATATATTAATTATATATTATATATATTATAATATAATATATATATATATAATATAATATATATTAAATTAATATATATATATATAAAGGAGGGGAAGAGAGGTCAAATAACAAAGAGGATCGAAAACAACACAATCTATAAATTTAAAGAAACCTCTTCAAATTCCTATAAGAAAGCAAAAACACACCACACCACCACACACCAACTTATATTTTAGATTAACAGACTTCACACACCCCCTCCCTTTACCCTCACCACCTAACCCCTCACGTTTCACCCCCTCCCCGGCTTTCTTATCCAAATCAACGTGGATCTTCGCATCTTTAGTTTAGTAATTAACAAGACGTTGTCAGATGCAAGGAAAAACGCAGATCTCATTAATTCAATTTCGCGCGGACCAGAAAGAAAAAACTTGTTTTTCAATAAACAAAACTATAACAATTAAACGTTGAAAAACCAAACATGTGGAGAAAATGTACTGATCTTGAATTAATATATTATATAGTATATATATATATATATATTAATATATATAATATATTAATATTTATATAAATATAATATATATTATATATATATATATATATATATATATACTATATATATATATATATATATATTGCTAAGCTTTAAGATAAATTTTTTTTTTGAAAGGGGTAGCATTAGTATTAGTAAACATGTAAATATCTAACATATGTTGCATGAATCAATTATTATTATTATTATTATTATTATTATTATTATTTATTATTATTATTATTTATGGTTTTGGTTATTAATTATATTAATTTTATTTTATTTACTTATTTAAAATCATTATTATTATTCAAAAGAATTTTTTCAATAAATTCTTCCCATCAATTATTATTATTATTATTTTATTATTTTATTATTATTATTATTATTATTTTATTTTATATATTATTATTATTATTATTATTATTATTATTATTATTTAGTTATTTAAAATTAATTATTATTAGTAGTAGTAGTAAGTTGTAATAAGAGTGTGGGAAAAAATAATTTTTTAATAGTTTTCCTAACAAGGCTTTTGCCTCGTTAATTAAAAAAAAAAAAACATTCTTTCATTGATCAAAGGGAATGTCTTCTTGCCTTCTGCTGCTTCCTCCTCCTCCGTGAACCAGACAGACACACCCCCATCGGTACCAATTGGTAACAAACACACACACACACACACACACTACATATATATATATATATATATGTAATATGATATAATATATATTATATAATATATATATATTTAATTATATCTATAAAAATATATATATATATATTTTATATTATATATATATATATACACAATATTTATTCATTCATTTACTTTAACTTTTCTCACCTCCTCCTCTATCAATTTGGCACTTCTTTGACTTTCCCCTCTTTCAAGACCTACACAAATTTCACACGATTCCAGTAGTTCCAAATTCAAAATCTGTCTGTCTCTGCCTCTGTGTATGTATGTATATTTGTGTGACTTTCTATCTCTCTCTGATGTGTACTATATTCTTATTCGTATTTAAAATGAATGTTACTATCCGCATTCAAAACATGCAACTCAGTCATCCGCAACTATATCATCAAAACATCTGCCTCCGTTTCCGCATCATTAATAAATAAATATACAAACCTTCATATCCGCAACTCTCCAAAAACGAGTAAAATCTTAGTATCGAAACAACTGTCATTTGGCAATTACTACTACTACTACTAATTTACTATCTCATGCATCCCTAGCAAAGTTGGTGTGGTGTCCTCCTTTAGGTGCGGTGCAGCACACAATTTCAGCAAACTGTTTGTTAGGGTGCATTGTACAAATATGACTGGCGTCAGGGTATGGTGCTCTGGTGCGCAACTTCCCGTGATTTGTGCGGTAGCTGTATGATTAAAATAGGGCCTTCGCGGCCAACCTTAGTTCCTTGGCAGGACCCTTATACCAATGTAATTATCACACAACACTGATAAAGATATACCAATAAAAATTTCTCAATAGCGACGAAAGTTTTCACACACACACGAAGCAAAGTTGTGTTGAGAATATAATATATTATATTATTCTTAAAATTCTTTAAATAATATATATATATACAAGATATATATATTTGTTAGGTACTTCATTTTATATTATATATAGGCCTATATATATAATATATATATATAATATATATTATATTTATATTATAATATATATATATATATATATATATGACATTTATAAACGAGATTGACCTTAATATATTAGTTAAGTTAGTGTTTAGCATAATTAGTTGTAGCAGTAAGGTTAGATTAGGTTAGTGTTACCCCATGGTAATTCATTCCTAACTGATTCACTTTTACCATCCTTAAAATTGTTTTGAAATTATCTTAAAATTATTTATTGATTTTAAAAGAGCAACAAGCTTTATGAATTAGTCTTTTTCTATCACTTATAACCTATATATATATATATTATATATATATATATATATATATTATATATTATATTATATATATATTATATAATATATATAATATATATGAGAGTACTGTAGTAATATATATATATATAATCATTACTAATGTATAATTCTAGTATCCCCTTAATTATTATAATTATATATATTGTTGTATACACTTTATTATATATTTATAAAAAATAATTTGTTTTCTGTATTACTTATACTTAGCATACAAATATATATAATTATTAAATATTATTATAATATAGTATTATATATATAGCACCAAATATATCATGCCGTCTACAGTCACCCGCCGAAACCAAAAAAAAAAATCTACCCTCGCCCGAGGGATATCCTTATTAAAAACCCCCTTTTTTTCTTTTCCTTTTCCAAAACAATTTTTTCCCTTCTTCCTTTCTTTGAGGTCAAATTTCTCGACAGTGTCTGTGAACTTTCTTTCCTTTCTTTGCTCCATTCATTAAACCTGCAGGTCATAGACCTCCTCTCATACTAAAGTACTCAAAAAAATTAAGTATGCCTATGAACTTACACTTTCATCTTCCACCATTATACTCTTCCTTTATTATTTTTATTATATTATTTATATATTATTAATTATTATTTTATATTATATTATTATTATTATTATTATTATTATTATTATTATTATTATTATTTTTTTAATTATTAATTTATTTTTTTAGCATAATTAGGAATAAAAATAATAATTGAAAGTTCATATAAATTCATTTTATGAATATATTTACTAATATATTTAATTAGTAGGATTTAATACTTGATGTTTTATTCTTTTTTTCTTTTTTCCAAATGTCCTACAGCACCCCTATCCTTGAGGGAGCGTGTCGCTCACTTTTGATCACTTTTGCAGAACCATCGCAGCACAAGAGACACAACATTTTCACACGACCTTGTTGTTTTAAAATTTGAACCCAAGCTGATGAGAAAAAACTACCAAGACTTTCCAACAACTTTGTACATTATCGCGTCAGTATATTCAACACCCAATTAATAATTTTATAATTTAAAGGAACGGTTGCTTTCATTTAAGGAATCTTTAATAAATTCGTTCGTGAGAAGGTATGCTTTTTCAAATGGACCCTTCTTCAATAATGGATAAGGGCTTGCTTTCCCCCAATAAATGGTGGTGTGCAACATTGAGAAAAAAAAGGGAAAGGTAAAATCGATAGAGTAAACACGGGGACTAGTCCCATATGGTCGACAGGAGAAAAAGGGATCGATACAACATCAAAAAAAATTCCTGAACACAGCAGAGGGCCTATGCATGGTATAGGTTAGCGTTAGCGTTAAGTATTTTCGTTGGATTCGTTTAGAGAAGCTCTAAATAACCATTTGGGTATAGGTCCGTAAACACAAGCCTAAGAAATTATAACATCCACTAATACATTTATAAAATTAGAACTGGAATAATATAAATAACGCGAAATAACAGTGTCAAAATAACACCGTAGTTTCTCTATCCAATCTTAAATTCGGTCATCTCACTTATCTCAAAAAAATGCGATAAACCACTAAATATGCGATAACCAATACTTAGAAATGAGGTCGATCTGTCAATCTAATACCTCTACTACCTCAAAAAGACAGAATGGGGGAGGAGGGTAATATACTGCAGTGAAAGAATCCTAATTACCCCAAAAAAACCCTTCTATTTCAACATTAAAAATAAACATTTACATCATGTGAGAGTTAACGTCCAATGGCTATCAAGAAGTAAAAAAAGGTAATTAATTCACATTTTAAACATTAAATACATGGGACATTCCCGTCGATATTCAAGCCAGCAACTGATATTACACATACATTAACATAGCTGTCAGTCTTAATTCATCTCAGCTTTTCACTAATCTTCGATCTCTTAGCAACCAATCAATACAGACCTTATTTACTCTTTTTTCTTCACTCTCTTTGTTCATACTTGACAGATTCGCGCCCTACGCCACTCAATTCCTGTTGCTGCACTTCTTTAACTTCTCCCCGTTATAATAGATACTATATAATTGTTATCTCATCCTCTAATTTCTTTTTCAGTCGCCTGGTTTCCCAGCAACTGTCATAGTTAAATAAATTTTTAATCAAAATTTCGTCTTTGAAAATATTTTATCTTTTGTGCCTTAGCCCAGGTTCGCGTGAAGAACTATAACCTAGTTCCACTAATATTTAACAAAAAGAATTTCTTAGAGAAGAATTATTTCAATTATTAGAAAATAACAGAAAAGGTTGGACCATGCAAAATTTTGATACAAACTCGATTTAAACATGTACTCTGACCTTTCGCACATCAGCGACAAAGAAAGAACTAATTTTTAAACAAGTATTCGATTGAAACAGACTTTACATACGGCAAAGTAATGAAATAATAATAAAATAATATAATAATTAAATAAATAATAAAATTAATAATAATAATATAATAATAATATAAAATAATATTAAATCAATAATAATTAATAATAATAATTAATCGAATATATAATAATAATACATATAATAATATATAATAACTTTACTTGAAATAATATATGAACTAATAATAAAATAATTATAATAATAATAATAAAAAATAATATATAATAATATATATATATATATGTATATATACTACTAGTCGCTCAGTTCCTTACTTTTGCTATAATATACACTTTATAATATATATATAATATACTTATATATATTATATATATATATATATACTATATATATTATATATATACCTATAATATTTATATATATATATTATACTTTATTATATAATATTAGAGATGAGAGATGAGACGACGAGACAATCTTAGTATTCTGGCTAGCACAAGACAGGATAGCCCCTCGCTCCCTACTCCGCCTAACCCCGTACTGGATATGTACCTCCCTGCTCTGTTCATTAACAGGCTAGAGAGAGACCGGAGGAGAGATTTGTGAGACCTCCCACTGCAGAGAGAGAGGAGACCGGCGATACCTTACAGTAAGAGGATGAGGAGGAGAAAAGAGGAAAAGAAGGAGAGAGAGAGGAGAATGAAAGATAGAAGACTTTGAAGACGACGAGAGAGAGAGAGAGAGAACAGAGAGTAAGAGAGAGGGAGAAAGAGAGAGAGAAGAGAAGAGGAGAGAGAAGAGACGAGAGGATTGAGAGGGAGAACGAAGAGAACAAGAAGGGATTTTGTCTGACCTCCTGAAATTCCCTCCGGAAGTGGTGTTTTGGCCCTTCCGTGTTCGATTTCCCGACGTTTCTGCAAGGAGAGAGAGAACAAGAAGAAAGAGAAGGAACAAGAAGGAGAGAGAGATGAGGAACTGAGATGAGAGAGAGAGGGAAGACGAGAGGAGAAGAAGAGAGAGGAGAGAGAAGAGAGAGAGAGAGGAGTGGAGGAGAGATGAGAGAGACTAACGTTACATCAAACATCCGAAAAAAAAGATCACATTCAACTCTGACGGGATAAGTTACAACGATTGAGATAAACATATTCACACTATATAAAAAAGCACCAAAATTTCTTTAGATTATATATTATTATTATTATTAAAAAATCGAATGCCAGTTGAAAATCGGAAGTGATAAGTGACGGGTGTCAGTTTATTATTATAATCAGTGAAGTATCCTGCTATTAATATAATAATAATAATAATAATAATAATAATAATAATAATAATATATTATTATAATTATAATTATAATAATAATAATAATTATAATAATAATAATAATAATAATAATAATAATAATAATAATAATAATAATAATAATAATAATATATTATTATAATGTTAAATAATTACAATATTATATAATGTTAATTACACGACAATGTATTTATATTGGAAGTGAAAAGTATAACTACTCATCTATAATAAATTATAATGGAAAAATTAAAAACAAATTAATTATATTATTAATTATGAATTATCAATTAAAATTAAGACAAAAGAAATAAAAAGAGAAATAATTTTTTATTATTTCTTGTTTTTGACTATAATTATAATTATAATATATATTATAATTATAATTATAATTATAATTATATTATATTATAATTATAAAATAATTATAATATTAATTATAATTATAATTATAATTTATAATAATTATACTGTATAATTAAAATAATTATCATTTAATAAATTATTATAATTAATAATTAATATAATTAGAATATAATTTTATAATTATAATTATATTAAATATAATTATAATAAATTATAAATTATTTTAATTATAATTATAATTTATGATATATAATTATAATTTCTAATTATAATTATAATGATTATTTTATTAAAATATCAAAATAATTTAGACAAGTTATAAAAAATAATATTTATTATGATTCTATTTATATTCTTTAATTAATTATTCAAGTTTATTAAAATATCAAAAAATTTATTTTAATAATTAATATAATTATTCAAGTATATTAAAATATCAAAAAATATAGAAAAGTTATAAAAAATAATATATAATAATAATAATAATAATAATAATAATAATAATAATAATAATAATAATAATAATAATAATAATAATAATAATAATAATAATAATTTTATTATTATTATATATTATTATTATTATTATTATTATTATTATTAATTATTATCTTTTATTATTATTATTATTATTATATTATTATTATTATTATTATTATAATTATTATTATTATTTGTGGTTACAAAATAACAGAAAACAAATTAAATTAAAAAAAATGTCAATCAAAATGCAGGGAAATTATATTTTTTTAAATTGAAATCGTTTATTCTGTCAAAAATATTGCATATTGCAGTCCCCCCATTAAAATAACAGTTTAATGGGCTTCTGGGGGGACGTTCTCGTCCTTTGAGTCCATAGAGTTATATATAATGTAAGTAAACTTAAATTCTTATTGAGTCCATAGAGTTATATATAATGTAAGTAAACTTAAATTCTTATTGAGTCCATAGAGTTATATATAATGTAAGTAAACTTAAATTCTTATTGAACTTCATATTAAATTGCAGAAAAATCATTAACTATATAGTAGTTTATATAATACAATGCAACATTAATAAAAGTTAGGCTTTCTAAATAATAATAATAATAATAATAATAATAATAATAATAATAATAATAATAATAATAATAATAATTAAATAATAAAATAATAATAAAAATTAAAAAATTAATAATAATTAAATAATAATAATAATAATAATTAAATAATAATAATAATTAAATAATAATAATAATAATAATAATAATAATAATAATAATAATAATAATAATAATAATAATAATAATAATAATAATAATAATAATAATATAATAATAATAATAATAATAAAATAAATACGATTTTAGTGCTTTTGGAAAGAATGTGTTAAAAATTAGAAGAAATAGGAAGAAAACAGAAGGGAGACAAAGCGAAAGAGGAGAAAGAAAAGGAATCTAAAGAGGAGTGTATAACCTTCCCAAAAGAACTTTGGATTTAGGAAAGAAAGAAATCAAAATGGTTGAGATTGGGAAGAAAATCATCATTCAAGAGAGACGAAGTGAAAATACATATATCTCTTTCGTATTTTATTTTGGAAAATTTATAAATTTATATATCTAAAACAAACTAATAATTACTAATAGATTGCACTTTAAAATTATTTATATGTGAAGCCAGCAAAATTTTGCCAATTGTTTCTTTAAAAGAAATTATTCATTATGCACCGCAAAATGGCTGTCTTCTTGATTGATAATATAATAGAGGCTTGTTTATCCTGACACCAGAATCATCTAGTCAAAAGTAGACTCTCTATTAAAGCTGCTTGAGGATGGGAACCCTCAACAGTATTTTTTGAATCTTGCCATGACAACAGATGCAGTTCCAAGCACAGAATTTGCAGACTCAGCTGACGCCACCTCCCGATTTGGGGGATCCGGCCTATGTATAATCAATAATAATAATAATATAATAATAATAATAAATAATAATAATAATAATATAATAATAATAACAATATATAATAATAATAATAATATAATAATAATAATAATAATAATAATAATATATATATAATTAAATAATATAACTAAATAATAATAAAAATATATAATAATAATAAATAATATTAATAATAATAATAATATAATAAATATAATAATATTAATAAAATAATACTAATTATAATTATTCTATTATTATATTATAATAAATAATAATAATAATAATAATGAATAATAATTAATAATAATATAATAATAATAATAATAATATAATAACTTAATAATAATAATAATAATAATAATAATAAAAACAGAATAATAATAACCATAAATACTATCACTACTAATATTAATAAGTATCATTATGTAATTTTAAAATTTTAAAATATTGATGTGTATTTCAGTTTTTATAATGTTTTTACTAAAAGCTCGAGGGTGAGTGATTCCTGAGATTTCTATAAAGATTATTCCACTCATCAAGGCCCTTGTATGAAATGGCCCTCCCGAGATTAGTTATGATATTTTGTTTTGTCTAGTGTAAGGGAAATTGTGCGGACGTAGGTCATTTTTCATTAGTCTAATTATGCGCAATTATGTAAGCCAAAAATTAATTTTCAGTTTAATTTATGACTTTAAAGATGGGTGACTACTTACTGTAAAGATGCAGAAAACTTATAAGTTTTAATATAGATAAGTTTTTGAACAGCGGGGTTTATGCTCATAGATATTTCGAGACCCTAATAATAAACGGATTACCTTTTCGCATAATTACTACAGGATGCAGCAATTACTCACGTGCGCAACCAATACTGACAGACAATAGAGTAGGTGAGAATAGACAAGACTAGAAAATGTTTTTTAACATATTAAAATTATTTTCTGATCTTAAGGAACGCATAGTTTGTGTAAGATAATTTGCTAACAAGACTATTTATATGTTCTTTAAAAGAGAGCTTATCTTCGAGGATAACATCTAATAACTTCGCACTAGTTGACCGGTATATAATTACATCTTTTGCTCTAACATTTAGCTGAACACGGTTCTTTTGATTTTATTATTTATTACTAGGTAATTAGTTTTGTGTAAGTTTAGGGAGAGTCTGTTTGATTCTACCCATGTTATAATGTTTTTTTTTCAATTCGTTGTTTGCTTTACAGTTTAATATTCAATATCTCGGTTCGATACTAAGATCGCAGTGTCGTCTGCATTGTGTAAATGTATGAAAGTGTGTCGTGTTGAAAGTCATTTGTATATATATTAAAGAATAGCGTCCCCAAAATAGAAAATTGAGGTACATCTTGGGAAATTGAAGCGAGGCAAGATGATGTATCTCTTATAAGAACGAATTGTGCTCGGTCTGATGATATGAATGTAACCATCTTACTGAGCCCCGAGTAACACAAGTCTTTTAATTTGAATTTAAGAGCATATTGTGTGGAACTACATCGATTGCTTTCGAGAAAAAGTAACAGAAAAGGAAAGTAAAAATACTCATGACTTTTTCATTTAGTGCTTTGTACATATTTTCAGGAAGGTCAGTTAAGAGAATCTTGTGTTACGGTATTTTAGTATAGAGAAACTGAGTTAATAAGAGAATCCCATTTTCATGTAAATAATTTATAAGCTGAGTGTGAACTAATTTCTCAAGAATTTTACTAGTTGTATGTAGGATTGAGATCGGACCAAAGTTTTTCGGAAGAGATGTGTCAGAACTTTTGGGACCAGGGGTGACTCTTACAATTTATAATTCAGTTGGATAATGTCCTAGTTCAAATGAGTTATTATAGAGGGTGGCTAATATAGGTGAGATTTTCTTTTTACAGGCTAAATATGCTCCCACGGTGGTAAAGTAGGAATTCAATTCATGGATTACGTGTTGTTAGTTTGCCACTTTTTGATAATCTACTTTTAATTCTTTTATTAAGGTTTTTGATAATCTACTTTTAATTCTTTTATTAAAGTTTTTGATAATCTACTTTTAATTCTTTTATTATGGTTTGATTACTTTTGTGACGATCTAAAAAATATTGTTATTACTCCCCATTGCAAACAGGTTGTTTGAGGCTTGAATTACAAGAAAAAAACTAGCTTTAGAATACCTTATTAATTTTTGAGTGTTCATAGATACTCTATTTACATCTTCGCATAGGTTCATAGCCACCCATTTTGTTTTATATTTATTTTGTGCTTTTGTCTAACTGAGATTATAAACACTTTTGTTAATCATTTATTTATTATCCTATTATCAGTAATTTTATTTCATGTATCTTATGGGAAAGTATTTTTGATACCCATAATACAGGAGGGTATTGGAAATTTTGATATCTTCACCTACTGAAAGACTATCACCGAGTACAAATGAAAAATCTGGATTTCTAATATGACGCTAAAACGATCTTCCGATATATGCCTATATTCTACCTTCGTTCGCTCTTGGGGAACAAACGACAATAATCATGATTCAAATATTAAAATGAAATATCAGTGCAGTAATATATAGAATTTTGCTGTGCCTCAATTATTTTACCATATATGGTCGATTGTGGTAGAGCTATTGTTTTCCATCGATTTTGTAATGACTGTAATGCAATTTAAGAAACCGTTTGACGTCACACTGTCAATTAGCGACTTTTTTTCCATAAGAGTTTGTACTATTAATGGACACATCGATATTAAAGTCATCAGCTATTACGGACTCCACTTTTCAGCTTGGAGTTGGCATATTTCGTCAAGCGTTAGTGTAATATATAATCTATTCCTTTGTGGTTGGTCGGGTATAACCCTAACAATAATAATAATAATAATAATAATAATAATAATAATAATAATAATAATAATAATAATAATAATAATAAATGATATTTAGGGAACGTAATAGCTTTGACATTGACGTAATAAGGAGTAATTTCATATAATATAATAATAATAATAATAATAATAATAATAATAAGTAATAATAATTATTCATATAATTATAATTAATAATAAAAGATTAAATTTAAGAAATAATATATAAATTGAAAGCGGAAAAGGTAAGAATGATGTGGTTGAGAGAACGCCAAAAGGGGGACTGAACATCAAACATTTTTTTTTTTTTTAAAATTTCAAATTTGCAAACTTGAAACGGATTTCAAATTTCTTAAAAATGTTCGCAACAATGGAATTTCTTTACGTCCATTGCAATTACAAGCAACAACCCTCCCATTCCCCATTTCAACCCCCCAAAGACACCTTCAATAAAGAAATATATTACGGAATTCGTTTACGTTAATCCATTTCATAATAGTTCAAATTTATTATTATTATTATATTATTATTATTATATTATTATTATTTTGTATTATTTATTATTTAAAATCGATTTTTTATTATTATTATTATTATTATTATATATTATTATTATTATTATTATTATATTATTATATGATTTCATCATCACATTATTATTATTTTTATTTTTTATTCATTATTTTATTATTATTATATTATTATATTATTTATTATTTTATTATTATTTATTATATTATTATTATTATTATTATATTATTCATTATTTTATTATTATCATTGTATTCAATTTAATTCATATTTTTGGTGAATATTTTATTGGGGTTTAAAACACAACTTATCATCGAGATCCCCATATTCAAAACTACAATTAGCTACAGGGAAAAGGATACATTTGTTTGGAAAATCCGGCAAATTTTATTTTCGAAACACTAAAAAATCAAAAAAAAAAAATCATATCTCCAAAACTACAAATAAGCTAAGCGAAAAGGAATACATTTTTGAATCCTTGTTAAATTTTACATAGGAAAATGTAAAAAAAAAAAAAAAAAAATAAATAAAATAAAATATTGGCATTTTTTTTTTTTTT
>JABUQX010093456.1:0-7500 GCA_015478945.1 Trachelipus rathkii | reverse complement strand
GAAGCCATCTCCTTTCCAACACTCAAACTTCGAGTCCCTCGTTGCCAGCTCTTGTGTTTCTTGTTCTTCTTTTCTAATTGCTTTCTTCCAAATCTTCTCTTTTCTTTTTCCACTCTCTTTTCAGTGCGTCCACTCTCGACCGCAGAGCTCAAATATAATATATATATATATTATATATCCTTATAATATATATATATATTATTATATATATATATACAAAATATATATATATTATATATATATATATATATATATATATATATATATATATATATATATATATATATATATATGTATAAAATTATATATATGGATATATATATATATATATATATATATATAATATATATATATTTATATATATTATCATAATATAAATAAATTATTATATATATAAATATATATATATATATATATATTATATATAGTATATATATATATATATATATATATAATATATATATATATAAATATATATTATATATATACTATATATCATATACAAATGGGGAATAAATAAACGGCATCACGATAGGCCTGGACAAAGCCACAGGTGTTGACATGGGCCGAGAAAAACCTGATGACCTTTCTCGATGAGTTCCACTGGGAAAGAAGTTAGTCTTGGCAGACGTACCGGTCTACGTTTAAAACCTCACCAACCACCCGGAACCCGAGTGTAAGGTGCGGTGCGGCGCACAATTTCAATGTCCAGGTGAGGCGCACAATTTCAATGATCCAGGTGCGGTGCGTGCAAAGAATGAACTTGGTGCACGGTGCGCGTACTCTAGTGCGCTACCCTACAAGGAAGTAAGGTTTACCATACTTTACGACGTAACTTGGGAAAGTAATATATATATATATATATTATATATAAATAAATATATATATAGAGAAAATATTTTTATTATATATTATATATTATAATATATTATATATATTTATATCTATATATTATATATATATATATATATATTATATATATAATTAATATATATATTAGATCTAAATATATTATAAAAGTTTATTTTATATATATAAAATAAATATATATTATATATATATATATATATATATATATATATATATATAAAAAAAAATATATTATTATATAATATATATATATATAGTAATATATATATATATATTAGAGAAAATATCTTCGAAATTAATAATATTCTTCACTTAAAGTTTTGTACAAAAAATATAAAAAACAAAAACAAAATTTATCAAAACTTTCGTAAACGAAGTAATTAATAATAATAATAATAATAATAATAATAATAATAATAATAATAATAATAATAATAATAATAATAATAATAATAATAATAATAATAATAATTAATAATAATAATAATAAAATAAGTAAATAATAATAATAATAATTTACGATAACAATAATAATAATAATATAATAATAATAATAATAAAATTAATAATAATGATTAATAATGATCATAATAATAATATCATAATATCAATAAATAATAATAAAAATAAATAATAATACTCATAATAATAATCATATATATAATAATTTAAATAAATAAATATATAAATAAAAATAAGTAAATTATTATTATTAAACTTGGTTAGTTCATAGGATTTAATTTTAAATAAGACGCTTTCGTATTCAAAGGAGGAAGGTCCTAATTCAAGAAGGGGCTTTGATGGGGGGGGGGGGGAATATCAAATTTTATATTCAGATTAAACTCCTATATAGCTCAAGCTTCAAAGTTAAAGTACATTATCAATTCAGTGTTGGAGAGTCTTATTCAGAACTGTTGTAGTTGTTGAAAGCATGTGTCACCTACGATTCTAACTGCAAATATAAACTTTAGTAAATAAATATCAGACTAAATATACGTCAAGACTAATATATGTCAACTAACCTTTTCATTTTTCATTTTTATTCATAAATTATATTTCATAATTCAAAATTTAGAGTTACATATAAATTTTTAACTCAAAATATGAAGACGGAACGATTACAAATAAATACTTCTCTTTGTGTTTCTTCAAATATATTAATATATTATATATTAATAAACCTCTAGTATGACTAAACATGTTAGTTTAAGATTTATAAAATTAAGGAACATTTACTTTGTCAAAATACATAGAAAATGTCAAATTGAAAATATATATCTTTATAATATCATTACATTTATAAATTTAAATATCTTGTAGGTGTTTCATTTTTTTTTTTTTTTTTTTGATATGGTGAATAAACTTACTTCCCCATCTAAATATATATATACCTAGAATATAATATATATAATATATATATAAATATATATATCTAAATATATTCTCAATATAATATATATATATACATATCTATTAATACCTATATATATATACTATATATAATATATATAAATATATATATATAAATAAATAATATATATTATATATATATATATATATATAATATATAGTATATATATTAAGAAGGCCACAAGATAGTATTCTCAACATTAGTATGGTTTGTCAAAGTTTGTCAAATGTTGGCCCTAGTAGTATGGTGCTTTATGAGAAATTTGAGAGATATTCCAGGCTGAATAAGAAAGAAACTTCTAAGAATCGTGAAACTGGTAACTTTGTTGTGCTCGACAACCCTCCACCCCCCCCTCTCAATTAATAACTCCATCTGAAGTTTATGAGTGCGGAATAATTTTTTCACTTAAATTCTTATAATAATTTGGTTCTTTGATACTATATATATTATGGGTCTATTATATATTAAGCGTATTATATATATATATATATTAAATTATATATACTACTATTAATAATATATACCTATATATCATATATACTAGTGTATATAGTAATATCTCTTATATATATTTATATATACTATATACATCACTATATATATATATTTTGAGCTACCGGCTAATTCCTGAGTAAATAGGTTAATAATAAATACTAACAATCACCACTCACCCCTACATAACCATATAACTCATAAATAAGCAGCATAACCATAACCAATAAAAACCCCAAATAAAATTCCAATAACCAATAACAATAACGAATAACAAATCAACCTCTCTCGAATAAACAATAACCCTAGTATAAATAAATTGAAATCAATAACCATAATAATAATAATAATAATAATTTTATAATAAAATTAATAATAATAATAATAATAATAATGTGAAAATAATAATATATAAATTTTTTTAATAATAATATACATATATAAATAATATAATATTAATTAATAATAAAAATAAATAATAAATAAATTCAGTTGGACTGTCTCGATTATAAATTATACAAAGAGTTTTAATATCATTTTGATGATTAAGATAATTAATAAAATCTCAATAATAATAATTAATAATAATAATAATATATTATATCAATAATAAATAATAATAATATAGTAATTAATACTTAATAATATACTAATAATAATAAATAAATAATTAAATATATAAATTGAATGATGAATTACATATTAAATTTATTATCCTAGAGTAACTTCTCAATAATATGTGGATCCTAACTATTTATTATTTATATTTTATAATGAATCACATAAATACTCTGCTCAATATAATCTTATAATCAAATATGGTCTTTTAAGATAATTTTACGTAGTGAGATAATCCAAATTTATTATTCCTTTATATAATGTTATAATAAATATATTTAATAATAGTAAAAATCAAGGTTGTACCTATAAGATAACCGACAACGATCAGGATTCCAACTATTAATAATAATAATCATAAATATAATTAATTTAATTATAATAATAAAATATTAAAATCTTCTTACAAATATAGGCATCATTATACACAAGTATTGGTGTTTCAGGTAATAATAATCCTAGTGCACATTTCAAAATCTTCGAATATTGTGTGAAAAAAAAAAGTCTTAAATAATACGGGAATTAGTTGTCCGATTACTGATATACGTATATAACTTCTTTACCAAAACCAGATATCCCATTTTTTCTTAGAAATATAATATTTGGTCAATGAAAATTATAAAAGACATATAATGAAAACTTATCTTAATACAGGCACAAGCTCTAAAAACATATCTACGTATCATTATCAAGATTTAAAACTCACTTATTATTAGGGTAAACTACAAAATGACGCTCTCGAACTACTTATGAGATTTGCAATGTAGTTTTTTTATTTTATTTTTTTTTTATATTACTATTTATATATATATATTAGCTGTATATATATATATAAATATTATATCTTATTATTATTGTATATTTATTATATGAAAAGTAATGAAATAATTAATTATCTATAATATTATGATAATATAGTTATAATAATAAATAATTATATTTATATCAGAAAAAATAAATTAATACTCATTTGTTTATAATAATGAATGAACTGTATATATATAGTATAATGTACATGAATTGTATAATGTGCATGTTAACTTTATATTATAATCACAAGTGCAGCGAGTTCTGTTAAGTGAGTTTGAAGCTACGTCAAGAGATTTAGTGAACGCATATATAGTTAATATATAATAGTGAATAGTCATCTCATAACTAAATAATATTAATAACTATGCAAATAAATTCAAAATTTAGTCACAAGGTTACTTAAAAATCCCGTATTTACGTAATTTTGTTTTTATAATAATACTTAAGATTCTCATTAATTGTATTAACAATTATTGACTGTGTCAGAGCAGACTAGACGATGTCTTTCTAGCTTAAATTGGCTCTGAAACCTTCAAAGAAGGGTAAGCCTCCCTTCCCTATTGGCGATTTCGTACCAACAGCTCGGTCTCGAACGTGCCAGGCGCGTGATAACATTATATATATATATATACTTAGTAGTATATGATATATATATAAATATATATTATATATATATATATATATATATATATATATATATATATATATAATATATATTATATATATATATTATATATATATATATTAATAAATTATATATATAATTATATATATATTAATATATATAATAATATTATATATATTATTTGTATATATATTATATATATAATATATATATTTTTATATCTATATAAATATATAATATTATTATATATAAATATATATATATTATTAATATATATATATAATAATATATATAAATATATATATATATAATTATTAATTATATATATATATATATATATATATATTATATATATATTATATTATATATATATATATATATATATATATATATATATATATATTATATATATATAATATATTATATATATATATATATATATATGTCGGTGATGCACATTGAATGATCGCACACATATTTGTATAGATCGCCACCGACCACATAACAATATTCGTCCGAATAACTACAATACTCCTAAAACAATAACCACAGTATTCGAAACCAACAATCACAATATCTGTTCGAACAATAACGACAATATCCTCGAAACAAGGAATAAAAATATTGTGGCTAAAGCCACATCCTTTGCTTTCGGCAATTAAAGAAAGTCGTTGAAAATTGTCGGTAAGTGAAGACCTTTTCTAACGAATTCTTGGTTCGGAAACGGATGCGGCAGGGAATTTGAGATCTGAACGCAACCAAAATTAATGAGTTTCCTCGACTACATGAGTATAGAGCGAGAATAGTCAAATATGGAATGTATTTGTCGTTTAAACCACCAGACTATCAGTGAGAATATATGAGACATACCCTTATAATATATATATATATAAGGAACTTATCTGTGATCTTTCTAATATTTGTATAGTATATTGTGTTAAAGGCAACGTGATATAGAGACCATGTGTGTCACGTGCGGAACGCGAACTCGAGACCTAGAGATGGGACAGAGTGGTATGAATGCCACGCCACACGAGAAAGGACTTATCCTCAGTTACGATATCCAGAGGCTATACGGACCCTAACCTTTTAAGTGAGAGGTGATTTTGCCACGCGGGTGAAATCAGTTAATAGGTTTAGAGTCTCAGTCGTTTCATTTCCTTTTTAAGAGTAAGTGTTTATTCTTATGTTTCTGTTAATGTAGAGTGATCGATCGCATCATATAGATTCGAGAGTGTAGAATTCTTATTGAATGAGAAATGTATGATCGTAAAGTGCACTATATTATAATACTAATGTACATATAATGAACTTTCGAATTTGGCTGTAAATAATTGTATTTAAATACTATTGTTGTAATTTCGATGATTATATAATCAACTCTTTAATTTAGAATCTACTATAATCTTAAATTGTAGCTCAATATTCATTTCGTGCTTTGTTTATAAATTGGTATGTGAATCGAAATTTGAGTACTTTTTCAACTCACGTATGATATAACTAGTTATATATATATATATGTTTTGTAAATTATTATGAAACTGATTTTCGCGTAAAAGATATGTAGAGGGTTATTGCTAGTGTATCTATAGGTTTGTATGGAAAGCTGAGTGAGGAAGAGAGATATGAGCCGCATTTTGTATGAAGCAAATACCCGCACGATCGTTTCCACTTCTCGAAATGAAGAACCACTCACGGGTTAAGCCTCTCCAACAATTACAGATGAAATTTTCACTGTTAATGCGTTAATTGTACATAGGTTGTCTGATATCAGTATCTCATCTGATATTCATGCATGCTAGCGTAATTTAATTCTCGTTACTCGTCTGCCCATCGCAAGTATCGCTTGCGCTCTCAACTTCTCACTTGTAGAAGGAAGAGAGGAAAACAGGTTATTGATATATTTTTGTATTACCAGACGTGACGAAAGTTGAGGAGATGTTGAATTCTTTTCCATTTTACTTTTAAGATAGGTCATGAGAGGTGATAACTCTGTAAATTGTTGAATTGACATATCGTGAACCCGACACTTCTATATCACATGAAAACTCTCCCCCCAGAGAACGAATTACTTAGGTATCGGTGCTACGTATGGTTAGGTTACATTGTAATTTTAAGAATGAGGATGGGTGTATGCGTGCAATTGAGATTCGGCCAACTCTCCCCTAATTAGGAACAGGGAGCCAGATCTAACCACAACCAATTAGACTTAGAGCCAACAACCTCTCTTACTATCATACTCGAGCATGTTTGGTTACTAACATTTTGTTAATTGGACACACTTACACATTAATAATCTTCCTTCTCGCTTCCTTCCCTCCTGTTTTTCAATCTGAGCATGACCTCTCTGACTATTTTATATCTGTAACAAGGGCTCTGATACACATATCAGGAGTGGGTAGAGATTTTTGCCTGCAATCTCTGCCTGTGGCAAGGTGGTCTTCTTCCCCATCTCGGGGAATCTTTCATGACCCTTCAGGTCATCTCAAACTACTCTTCTCTTTCTAATAGGGTGTAAGATACGTGAATGACCGATAACTCCCCAATCATTCATGTCTCCGTTACATATATATATCTATATTTACTGATGTTACACATCACAATACGTATCCTATATTCAATTGGCCAAAATTCACTTCCATCCCTTTAATTATCAAAACAAAAAGAAGGGTTG
>JABUQX010093455.1:17500-33297 GCA_015478945.1 Trachelipus rathkii | reverse complement strand
ATATATATATATATATATATATATATATATATTATATATATATATATATATATATATAGATATTTAGAGAGGAAGCCCTTGGATTTCTTTTTAGTGTTATGCCTTTACTTCATTTTAATACTAAATGTACACAAATTAAAAACATTGTTAAGACACTTTTTTTTAAATGAAATAAATTTAAAAAGGAAAACTTAATTTTTTCGTCCCAACACGCGAGACCTCTTCAGTCTGAAGGGACGGATTTCTTTCTAATCTTCATCAGTTCAAGTTGTGTTTCAAGTTGGTCTCTATTCTTCCATGGTGTTTGAAATTTCTCTCATGTTTTCAAGATATTCATTTTGTATAACAATCTATTCTTAACTTTCACTCAGGGTATATATATATATTATTATGTTATTATTTAATTATACATAATATGTATCATACTATACTATATAGATATATAGAATATAAACATATATAGTGATAATACGTTACTACTTATAGTAATATATTTAGCGATGTTCAGTGACTTCGTGTGATATGACTATTTCTGATTATCTTGTATATTATTGATATGATATATAGTAAGTGGCCTGTGTATTAACGCCTATGAACTTGTTTAATAATAATATAATAAGGATATACTAATTATAAAACATTAATGCTTATCACTTGTTATAGTCTAATATATGAGTGTTTAGCACTTAATAATCTAATATATATTTACCTATTTAAAACAAATATAGAAATAATAGAATATTAAGTTATATGTTATTAGTATATTGATGAATAAATATAAATTTATATATAATGAGCTGTTTTAAATTAATATATGATTACTAATATATATAAACAGGAAGGCATAACTTCTACATTACATATTATATAATATACTATCAAATATATATACTTATCTTTATTCTATTTTACAATGGCAAATATTACTAATATATCAAATCTATTTACGGTCTTAGTATGTATGGGATGCCTCACATCTCTCAGATATTCTCTCTATGTATATCAGTATATATGTAGAATATACATAATCTATAGAATATATATATTTTATAACATTAATATATATCCCCTCACACACTATTATTATAAATAACAATAGGTTATGAATATGTAGTATATATTAATGGATAGTATGAACATTTATTGTTACTATTACCTACTCTCCTATATATCAGCAAAAACTATGCTATTGAGATAAATGGCTATCTGCTATATATATGACTGCACTCATAATTATTGTATGTCCTATATCCGTTATATAGTTTGATACACTGCTAGATTATTACCAAACGAAATCATACACTCTCTGGACATTTCTAAGTATTATCGTATATATTAAGAAATGTGACTACTATCACAATAAATATCAATATATCATCTTATACCCCTTTTACTCTAAGATATAATATAATATCCTTATATCACATATGTAGTATATAACCATTTATATACTATTGACATATAATTACTATATATATAGAAATAACCACTCAATTGTACTAGCATCCTAATTAACATATTAATTATATGCTAATCTAAAAATATATTCTAAGTCTCCTAGTGATCTAATCATGTTTCTGTTTCTACCAATATTAAACTATAAACTCATTACAATATCCTGGATTTAGCTGTTCTGTCATCTCTATTTTCTCCGTGTTATACCTTATCGTATATATATATATAGCTATCTCCTCACCTCTAGTATATCACACAAGAAATATAACAAATATAATACCACATATAACTTATATATACCTTATATAATTCACTTATACTATTCACTGGTAAGTATTTTCATCACAAAAGCATTTAACAATAGCTCATAATATAAGTATATAGGTATAACTATTAGCTATCACTATTCATCTCTCGTGATATAATTTATTTGACATATCGCACTCTTCACTTTTATTATCTTACACTTAATTTCCATTATCTGTTAATTAATTATCTCATTATTTATTTATTATATTATACTTATTGTTATAAATAATATAATTTTTATTACAATAATTTATTTACTTTAAAATAACTATGTGAGCTCTACATAATCATTTTCAATCACTTAATAATTTATTCTAATCATAATCCTTAAAATATCATACATTTCTCAAAACCTCTCTATGATAAATCAATAATTTAATATATCTATTCCTCTCATTAATTTGACTTGATATTATATATTAATTACTTATTACTTTCTCCTGAGTCTAATATACTTATTGCAATGAAACTATAATATTATGATGTTGAAAACCATAGATTTGCAATATAGTCATTTGACTAAAATATCAATTAATTCAACTATATATTGATGTATGCCGAGGTCATCAATAATTGGTTACTCATCAGCATTATTAGTATATATTCATTTACATTATATTCTCTTATTATATCATCATTATTATTGGTATTAATAGATGCTGATTATTAGTTAAGGGTTATAAAACTTAAACATAACCTAGCTCCCTACTAAGCATCTAATTTATCATTATTATTATTATTTATTTTTCATATTCTATAATTATTATTAATTAGCATGATTAGATTATTAATATAATTAATGATCTCTCATATCATAATCACGTAAATTAATTAATTATTACTTATTTACAGCGTAGTCTCTTATAAAAAAAAAATCATGGCTTAGTAATATAAATTAGCCGTTTAAAATTTTTTCTTTATTCGTTTACTTATTAATTATATTTAGTTCATATTCGAAGCACTAATAGCGTTAATTTTATACTCCTAGCTTGAGCTATTTGTATATGACTATCCCCGCGTGAAGTTATAGTAATAAGATAGTATATATTATTTATATACATAATAATAATAGATAGAAATAATTAATATTATATAAAATATATACTAATATATCTCATTACAATATTAATTGTATTTTAATAAGAAGAAATTTTATGAAATATAATATTATATAAAATAATATATCTAGAACATCGTTCAGGAGAAATGCCTCAAAAAATATACATATGAATTCTTGTTATGAAGATCATATAAGATATAATTAGCAGGTGAATGTTTACGAATTAGAAAAAAATCCATGTATCCATCATCTAGAATGGGAATTTCAGAATTAGAAACGCTGTTTGCTGCACAGGAGACGTGTTTTCAGTTTATTATTGGGTTATATCTATATATGTTTTATTATTATATTTTTTTTATTTTTGAGGAAAATTTATTTTCTACTTCCTTTTTTTTATTAAAGATCTTTTATATTTTCCGTCGGCATTAATCGTTTGACTGTCGAACCTGCTAGGATGTTTTTTCTATTATTGACTCTTTAAAGAAAGGAATAAAAAAAAAAAAAAAAAGAATAAGATAAATAGGAAAAACAAAAAAAAAAAAAAAAGTTCGTATTAGTTGAAATGCCTATAAAACTTATGAGATGTTTGAAATAAGATTGTAAAATTTAATTAATTGCAATTATTAAAGCTCGCTCATGTGTATATGCGATGTAGAAAATTAACTTAGACACTCTTTATGCAGAAGCCAGCTTAAAAACTGTGCTATAAAAAAAATACACTCTATTTAAAAAAAAATAGTAAATTAAAATATGGACATCGATCAGAACTAGATTAACAAATACTAAATCTTTACATAATTGACCTGCTTCAAATTTTTTTTCCAAAGACAAATCCCTAAACCAAATTTTCAAACACTATATAATGTTAATAAGGATTTCAATATGGAATATCGATCTCCCCAACATCACCTCCACCTCATGGATGGAGAAAAAGAAAGGAAATCCGTTATGAAAATTATAGAAGTAAGGTGGAAATAAGAAGATTGAACAAATGGAAGTATGACATCAAAACCTTCTAGGCCATTAAACAATTCAAAACTATTCTCCGAAAGAAGAGTACATAAAACTAGTGACAAGAGTCACAGAGGAAGGAAAGAATATGACACGCTTAATACGTTTATCCTTTCGGAAGTTGTACTGAATATTTGGAAATAAGAATTAAGTACATTAAAAAATATGTGATTAAGATACATTCGAAAATTTAAGAAAATAACATGAGGTTTAAAATTAAAAAGGACGATATGTATAGAATAGTATAGAGAGTTTTTTATTCATAGAATAAGTACAAGGGCTGAAAAAATAAGTAACAAGATTTTAAGAAAGTAGATGTAAGCAGAAGAAACACTTTTATAAGTTCAAAGAGTGTAACCATCAGACCCATGGGAATAAGGATTTCAGTAAAATAGGAAAAATAAATCACAATCTTTACAAAGATTTTACCAATATAGGAATGATATAGATTTGTATTGAGGCTAAAAATATAGGAAATATGGTATTCTTATGCAGGAATTTGAAGCAAAAACTTTGATATTTAAAGTTGCAGGATGTTGAAACAGAAGACAGCATAAATTTATAACTAAAGATAATTGTTAATATTAGTGATAAGGAAAGATAAAAAGGGTGTACTTTCCCCTGGCAGAGAATAATAACTTGGTTATTCATTCTCACTCCTAAGGGCCTCTAATACCTAAAAGGCAGCAATTTTTCTAAGGGGAAAGTCAAATAAATACTTTAAACACAACAAAATGCAAAGGAAAAACGTACTCTCGCCGTGTGATTTGGCGGCTGATCCCTGTTGGAACTATAAAAAGGATATTGAAATCAGGATAGGAGAAATATAAAAATGTTATTGAGAAGATCCAAGGAATGGAACAGATCTTTAAAACATATATGGATTTCTAAGAAACTTGCTTAATTCATTGGGCTTCAAATTTGCAAGACGATCAAGAAATACAACAGGTAAGCGAGTACTCACCAATTAGACTGTTAAGCTGGAATAGTATTAAAGAAAAAAGTAGCTAGGACATCAAAGGATTTAAGAGGATAGTCGAATTGAACTCGATGTCGAACAATTAAATCATTATTGCAGTGACTAACAATTGTGAGAGTATAGAAGTGCTCATCTGAAAGTATTTTATAGTCAAAAATATAATAAAGACATTCCAAGGAGAGTAGAAATATATTAAACAAATACAGATGACAGGTGCTCCGGATAATATAGAAAAAATAGCGAAGGCGTTTTTAGATACCTAGATTACGAAGGGTAAAGGAAGCACGGGGAAGAAAATCATTCAAAATGCAATAACAATGAACAAAACAGAAATCGACTAAGATGCGCTCAAAAGATAATAAACATATCCCTTGGAAGAAATTAAGAGTACTAAAAATGCTAAATAGATGTTAATTCTTGCGTGACAAATATATGATGAAGATCTTCAACTCGTATACTAATATTCAAAAAAGAAGTGCTGCAGAAATTTGCAAAGTTGGCGCCAACGCTGTTATAAGTCTTATAGTCACATTGAAAACAATATTTTGCAACGTAAAACACCTGTCCGCCCAGCCGCTCTGCAATGGAAGTCTGTCACCGAAAATCTTCTCTCACAAGCACACCACTCTCACGCTCTCAACCACAAGCGCGATTACACACTTCAAAGTTTCACCACCTTGTTTAATGGTCTCTCACACATACACCAAGAGTACCTCCAAGGGAGACTTCCTCACCTCCAGAAGCCCCACCATGTTCTGACCAACCGCCAGAAACTCACCAATTTTCACCATTCTCTTTGTCCGCCCGTCTCACTTACCTCTCAAACTCTCAGAGATAGAACACCATTCCTCCTGAGAGACCCTCATGGTGTACTTTTTCTTCTAACAATTCACAATCCCGTTTGTAGATACAGAAATTTAAAGTTAGAGAGTGTCGAACTAAAACAATCCTCAAAGAAGTCGACAGATCAAAATTGAACGAATGTGCCGAAAGGTATATAAGAGATTCAAAAACTGTTTATATTTGAATAATTATATAAGAAAAAATATAAATTAATTTCTTTTTCAGTGATTTTGCTCACCGTCGGTAAGCTCAGATCGTCGTCTTGGAATAAATATTACCTCAGGTCAAAATAACTATAGACGCGGAGCAGACGGCGCGGAAGCTGAGTCGAGCACGGGAGCTGGAGGCCGGAGCGGGAGTGCGTGAGACTGTATGATATGTTTTACATAGAAAAAAATTTTTTTTAAGATGAGAAACAGAGGTGATGCGAACTAGAAGAGATAGCTGAAGCAATTGTCAAATAGTGTATCTATGAGACCTAAGTCGGATACGTGGATCACGGAAGAATCCGGGGATCCGAAGTCGAGAAGCGGAGTCGAAGGATACGGAGCCGGAGCGCGAGAAGGCGGAGAGCGGAGGTTGATGAATTTTTGCGAAGAGGTACTGGGTTTTTAGGAAGGATCTGTTCTGAACAGAGGTTTATAATGGCCTGCAGAAGACCTTAGTATACGGATCCTGGAGGGCTGAAGCCGAAGTTGAGATCTGAGACGAGTTGACCGACCGGTTATACGCTGGGAGAGGACCCCAGGCTGAGGTCGGTATGGGATTTTTTTCTAAGAATAGGGTGATATTTAGGTGATATTAATGTAGATGCAGAAAGACCGTAACTGCAGACAATTTTCACACTGAGTA
The DNA here is from genome assembly GCA_015478945.1 of Trachelipus rathkii. NCBI lineage: Eukaryota > Metazoa > Arthropoda > Malacostraca > Isopoda > Trachelipodidae > Trachelipus > Trachelipus rathkii. Next base: position 26,788 of record JABUQX010093455.1, on the reverse strand, counting down.
GACATAAACCTAGTCAGATGCACGGAGTGGGACTGAAGAGTGAGAGTCGGAGACCAGGAAGAACGGAGCCGGGCCGGAAATAAAGAAAGAGGAAGGGGGGGGGGAGGCCACGGAGAACGGGGAAGGGGACCCAACCGAACCACCAAAGAGGATAAGAAGGAGGGGGCCGCCGGGAGAAGAAGAGTGACCGCGAGGCGACAGAGCGAGAGGGAAGAAAGGGGAGGAGGGGCCTGGGTATGAATTTGTTATCGAGAATAGAAAAGTTGTGTAGGTGTCTGTGAAAAAAGACATATTTAATAGCCATGAGAAGAAGACGTAGCAGTGATAACGAAGTTTTCTTAAATATTAGTGCAGTAGAAAAATCGTCGGTTAGTCGGATCGTAAGCCTTGCGAGATCGGAGAACCTGGGAGTCAGAAATAGAAGACACGAACGTCAGAGCATTGGTACGCGTCAGTTTGATTTTCACCTTTATCGAATGCACACGTTGCAAGAGGGGATTTCAACCCGGGCTTACCACCTTTATTTTGGGTATAAGGTGAATTTATTATGTTTTATGCACGTAAGAAGTGCTAGAGACAGTGTTTCAAATAGTCAGTCAGAGTAACTCGTACGCTGAATCCGGAGCGCGGATTCCGCGAGTGTGGGCGATCCCGGTTCAGAGCAGTCGCGCGTATTCTTCAAGGAAAAGAGGTTGGAGAGGTAATTAATTGTTAATATTAAAAATTTATATACTTTTAGATAGCGGAGAGAAGAAGTTTGTCGCCAGGAAAGACTGTGCATGTAACAGATTTCAACATGCTGGCGAAAGAATCGTTATTCGAGATCGCGGATGCGCGGGAAGTCTGCCCAAAGCCGGAGTCTCGAAGTGCTATCAGACGTCGAAAGCTTCGGAGTTCACAGAAATAGTAGAGACTCTCTCTTTCAGAAGATTACTAAATTATATATTACGTATGAATAAGTGTTATTGCACAGAGAAAGTCGTGCTAACCAAACTCTTCAGATGACCGATGCCGCCGAACCTTAGTCACGATGCTGAAGCCAAAGGATGAAAGATCCTGATAGCTCGAACCGCGACCGAAGACACTAGGGCTCACTTCTCCTTTTTTCAAAATAATACTGTCTTATCCTGATCGGTAAGAAAAAATTTCAACCTGCAGACAGACGTCAACTGAGTAAACACGATGTTAAAGTGAAGAAGCAGAAAGAGACCTTTAGACATCCAAGAGATCGGAACATCCGGAGATACGGATTCGGAGAACGGGTCAGCTGGGTATATAAAAATTATGGTCAAAGAACCCAGTAGGATTTTATCTTAGAATGAAAAAATTAATGCACAGTAAAGGACTGTATTAACAATACTTTCATAATAAGTGCTGAAAATCCTTAATACGGATCCGAAGATGTTGGTAGATATAGTCGGAAGCCGAAGCGGAGCCGATTACAAATCGAGAGTATGAGTAAGTCAGGAAGAATCCAAGAAGTTTAATAGATATTTTCTAGGAGTAGATGAAAATTAATATATTATTTTAGTGAGTGAGAAAATTTCTTAATTTAGAAAGAAGACTATGCTAAACAATTTCTAAATAGATCAGAAAAACACTTATAGTCAGGATACCGTGAGGATCACGAATAATCCGGAGCCGTATTCCGGAGCCGGAGCGTAAATCTTATGGTTATAGAAACTTATGTTTAAAAAATATAATTTTATTATGGTTGATAATATAACTATTTATTAGCCAGATGAATATAGATAACGTAATTCATAGAATCATTTTCAAAAATAGGATTCATGAACCCTTATGTCAGATCCGAGATGCCGAAATTGGATAAGTCGGAAGCTGGCAAGAGGAAGCCGGTAGCTGTGTTAAGATTACAGGTAAAAGCCGGGAGCCGTCAGAGCATAATCTGGATATTGAGAATTTTTTATCTACCCAATCTCAATTGTAGGTAGAAATCCGAGAAAAGAATTTACTATGATTCCTTTTGTAAATAAACTTATCTGCGTAACGAATTTCATATAGTGCATGAAACCTGGTAAGGGGTTCGAGATCGTGGAATCCAATATCTGGATGACTTTTATCCTGGGGTTATAATATATTTTCAAAGGGGTTGAAATTTTGATTCCATGAATTAATTATTATTAAAAGATTAAAGAATTATTACGTGCTAGACTGTCAATTACGTGCGAGATATCCTTTATAATTCGGGAAGAAGTTAGAAGAGAGCAATTAAAAGATTTAAAGTGGAGACGAATAATTAATTATTTTGAATGTGAAAAATATGATTGATAGAAGAAGTGTGCTGACTGAACTAATTTACAAATAGTGCTCAGAAACTCTTAGTCAGATACCGAAGCCGAACTACGGTCATAAGACCAAATGTCGAGAGCTCAGGAGCCGGTAATCACTAGTGATTGATATTTCTCAAATAATTAAATTAACTTTTATATACGTAAATATAATGATAATTTAGACGCCTATGAATTGGACAATTTATCAATATAAGTATCAGAAACCTTGAGTATCGAGCATCGAGTAGTTAGCACGGATCCTGGAGACCTGAACCAGGAAGCTCGGGTCCATGTGGTTAATGAATTTTTATTAATGAAAATATTATATTTTTATAGGTAGATATACTGGTATCACAATTTAAATGTGTATACTTCCTATAAAGGTGTGATTTTATTTGTTTTGAATTAATTGGTAATACCGGATACCGAGAAGCAGTGGATATTACCTGGAGATCGCGATCTCGAGGAGATTCGGATACTTTGACTTATTAATATTTTCAAAGAAATACTTATTTTAAATTTTGAAATTTTATTTATATTACTGAATTATCTTTTTTAAGCATTAATTTATCAAAAAGTTTCAATTAAATATACCTTAAGTTCGGATCCGGAGTCCGGCAGTCGTGAAACCGAGCACGAGTGTATGAAGCTCGGATCCTGTTTAATAAATTTTTTCAAGTAGAATTATATATTTGAAGAGTAGATGAAAAGAAAATCTATAAAGCAGAGAATGACGTGATTGGACTAATGTTTCACATAATAGATGCAGAAATCAGTTATTTGGAATCACAATTTTCGGAGTCGAGAACCGAAGCCGGATATTTCTGGGGGTATAATTCATTTCACTATTGAAGTAGAATTAATTTTTTTTTCTGAATATTAGTACGCAAAAGAATCAAAATGTCTAAAACAATTTTCAAATTAAGTGCATACAAACCTTAGTCGGATTCCATAGAATCGGTCTGAGTACACGCGACCGAGAGTATGAAATACGGAACTGCGATTCTGTGAGCATAATAATTAAATTTTTATCAATAAATATAAATATAAGTTTGATAAAATGAAAATAAAAATTATTAATTTGATTAGAATAAAGTCATACATGGTCAAATTCATCAAAACAGTGCAAAGAATAAATTATCATTATTAGTCGAGTATGGTAAGCCAGAAGCCAGGAAGAAAAAATAATTATTATTATTTTAACATAAATTCATAAGTAAGTTGCTCAATAATATTCAGTGGAAAATGAAATATTTTTAATTTGTAAAAAAAAATTTATACATTCAAAATTAATATTTTCTTAAAAGAATGTTTTGGTATAAATATATATATATAATAATATAATAATATTATATAATATAATATATATAACTATATATTAATATATAATTAATATTATATATATATATATATATTATATATATATTAAATAATTATATTATATATATATAATTAATATAATATTATATATTATATATTAATTATATATATTATTATATAATATATTATTTAATAATATATATTATTAATAATATATAATATATAATATTAAATATATAATATATAGAAATAATATAATTATAAATTAAGTTATATATATATATATTATAATTATAAATATATCATATATATAATATATTTATAATATATGTATAATATAATTATAATATATATTATAATAATATATTAATATAATAATATTATATTATTATATATATGTATATAAATTTAAACTTAAATATATATATATTAATTAGAACTTTCAAAATTTATTAACAATAATAAATATGTATTAAAAATATTAATTATTAAAATATCAGAATGTATACTAATATATTAATTAAATATATATTATAATATATTATTATATATAAATTAAATATATATATAATAATATATTATATATAATATCTATACTAATTATAATAAATTAAATATTATATATAATATATTATTTAATATATATATGGATTGTGGTAGATTATAAGATATACAGAATGGTGAGGGTTGTAAATTAGTAATGGAGCCCACCGAAATTTGAGTTAATGGTATTGGTGTGAACTCTCACCATTAGGATAAGTTGTTAGGAGTAATGGGATTGATTATGAAAGAGAGTAGAGAAAGGTGCTCTATCCTATGAATGCGGAATGATTTAGTTTAAGTGATTTGCGAATCGTAAATTAGACTTTGAGGGGATTAGTAGAGAGAGATTTGGCACCTAAATTGAAATAGGAGGGGTTTGAAAGTAACGTAGAAATAGAGTTTAAAGTGATTGGTTTTTGAGTGAGGATAGTCTCTGTGTAAGTTTATGTATGGATGGATGAAGAAGCTGGAAACCAATATGTCTAGAGTGTGCAAATAGTGCCCTTAGAAATAAATAGGTGAGAATGAACAGGGAGAAACGCGATGGATCACAGAAATGTAGATATGAAAGATGGAATGAGGAAGATGGACATGGTGCCAATATTAAAAGTCTGGTGCGAATAGACAAAGGACCATAAGACTTAAGAGTGTGCTAGCGTCTATACATGAGGCGGATGCTGATTACACTGTGCTAAAGTGTCAGATAGAAATGAGCACTATCGTCTGGAAACTAAGAGAGTACAGATATAAAGTACAGATATTTAGCAATTCTTCTTGCTCCGGGCTCTACACCCGCTATTTTTCGATGGGTTACTCCTGCGCGCGCGCTCAATAGGCAGCGGAAACGCAACCACACAAAGTCAAAGCCGGAGACCTCCGGATGGGATGGGCACAAGGGACGCTTGTAATGCGATTTAATTTAGTGGCAATAATAAAGACGATGAAAAATATTTTCACTATCGAATCTTTCACTTCGAACCCTCTACAACAGCGTCGCCGTTAGACAACTATGTACAGAGGCTCTACCACTAGTACGATCGCCACTCCAGAAAAGAAGGATTGCTCGGTTATACCAGTTTTCCAAAGTTCCTCCTTCTTCGATATCTGCCTTGTATAACAGGTAAGCTTATTTAAAATCCATAGTAAGGGGTGCTTTTTACCCTTTTACTGGGCTACACAGCATTTCTGCTAGCTTTGCTACCCGTGTTTCTACAGGAGCAACCAAACCAAAGGCAGGCCACGCCGACATGGGAAACATCTATGTATGTTTGGCGATATTTAATCATTAGCAATAATTACCAGACTAAGATACAACTCTTTCATCGCGACACCGGACTCGAACCGTCAACAACACGCGTCAACCGTTAGACTCATTACTTTACAGGAAGTTCCATCACTAAGTCCGATCCGAACACCACAAAAAAATATAGGGTATTCTCTTTACTAGTTTTCAAGTTCGCTGCTGTACGATATTACTCCTTGAACTCGATATTATTTATGAGAGCCATAGAAGTGTGTGGTAGGAACCCTGCTGGGGCTACACGGCACTCTCTTCTGCGGCGCTCCACTGGGTTACAGGCCATGCATACCGACCAAACTCACAGAACCCAGACATGGCCACAACAATGCTGTTGCCGACAATTTGTCTCAATAATAAGACTTTAAGTATTAATTAAATTTCATCTCTGCGCCAGGCAACTCTTATAACCAAATCTCTCCGGTACAATATGCGTCGTCGTGTAGGACAATGTAGAGGTAGGCTTTCTACACCCAGTTCGATCCATCGGTACCCAGAAAAGAGCAAGGCATCTCAAATCCAGTTTTCAAATCCTCAACTCGTTCGCTATTCACCTGCTTGATAACTCAGATCACTTCACTCCTGTGAAAGTCACAGAAGGATGGTCCTCGGAAGCCCTTGCTGGGGCTACATAGGCATTCTTTCAGGGGTGTTCCATGTGTTAGAGGCGCGCACCGGACCAAAGCAGAGAACGCACGATCATGCGCCAATGATTGCGCTGTTGAGAGCAAATTTGCAATAATAAGACGGAGGAAAATATGTCAATTTGACGCCAGGATCTCCAACCAGTCGACAGAACAGCCGTTCAGTCGCGTTAGACAATGGTTTAACAGGAAGCCCTTCTCTCACAATAGTCCGATGCGTCTTCGCCCAAAAGAGAGAAGCATCTGGAAGCATTTCAGGGAAAATATCGGCTGCTTCAGATATTCACTGCTTCCCTGAAACCGCTCCAGTATTCATAATCCACAGAAGATGCGTTGGAACCCGCCCTGGGCTACACGGATTTTTTCCAGGGGATCCGGTAACTCATGGGTTACAAGAGCAGACCGGACCAAAGTCAAGGATTTCGCCGGACTGGCGCACAACATGCTTCGTTGCGAGAAATTGCAAATCCATAAGCAACCTGAAAGGAAAATAATTAACACTCGCGCAGGACACCGAACGCATCACAAGAGCAAGTGCGGCTCGTTAGACAATGTACAGGAGGCTTTACCACCTAGTCCGATCCGCCTCTCCAAAAAGAATTGATATCTCGGAACAGTTTCACACGTCACCTGGCTTCGCACACTCACTGCTTTGAAACTGTTACTTATCTAAATTTCAATAGAGGTTGCTTGGAACGCGTAGGGACGAAGCTAAATCAGGGTAAGTATAATAATATATATACCAGAGTAGTATAGTAGACCTATATTAAGCGTATATATACTCAGTATATGTATCACTCACATCACATCAGTCTATATATAACTACAATATCTCACTATAGTATATAATATATATATATAGTATGGGGTACGTAGACTAAATGAGTTATATATATAGATCATAATAGTATACGTTAGGCCTATATATATATATAGTATAAAATATATATATTAATGATATAATATATCTATATAGTATGCAAGTATATAATAATATAATATATTAAATAAATACCCTAGGTACACTACCCAGACGTAGTATATATAGATAAATATAATTATATATAAAACTATATAGGTATATTATAGTAAAGTTAGTATTAGATATAGTTATATAGATAAGTATGATATAATATACCCTAATATAGATACCTATGAAGTAGATGAAAGTTTTTTTTTGTTAATCCCGCCCGTCTAAAGAGTCAAATGAAAATCGGTTCCAATGTTTATATTGATGTTTTTAGCATTCGATTTTATTCGCATTACAAAGACTAAATAAAAAGAAAAATTTTACTTATAAAAAACGAACAGATTTATTTTCTTCAAATTATTAAGCTACCAAGACTCACATAATGAAAGACCGTGTAAACAAACTGATTTTATATTAAAATTGTTTTGGTCGAACGGAAGGGGATGTTCAACCATGGTTGACTATTCTCTGATGGGTCAAAAATTTTGACAAGTACTTGTTCGAGAGAATTGCAAAACCATTCTCTTAATAAAACAAAACCTTTCACCACACACCTCAGGTGCTCGAACCCTCAATAATGTTAATTACCACACTTACAATGGCCCGGTGACTCATTTTAGCTGGCACACGACTAAGTTTGAAATATCATGAATAATTAAAGAGTTTCTATTGGCAGTTTTTATGGATCAGCGGAAAATTCATCCAATCAAGAAAAAATAAATATCCCTCCTCTTACACCCTAAAACTGTCTCAAAAACGACAGTTGTTTTTTGTTTGTTCTCTTTTCATAAAATTATAAGACAATATCCATACCTTCGTTGATCTAAAACACGTATTTTACGTCTTTCCCTAAAGCCCGGATATGTCTCCTCTCTACGGCTATTGATCGGTGAAGGTCTTGCCTATTGCAACGGTCATCCTTAATCATCTAATGTCATAGCTACACATCCCTATAACTAATCTTGCCCGAGTGTAAGTGCCCTCAAGACAATTGGTGTGACCAAGATATGCAATACCTCTTTAATTGTTTAATCATATATCCAGAGTAAAGCATCACCACATCTCCATGTGACGAACGTAACTACAACAGCATATTAGCATTTATCAGGAGAAAGTTTCATTCTTGTTTGATTGACTGTAATGACTGTATGCCTTCCTATGCGCTGTGAAAACATACTCATACACGTGGAGAGTGAGCACTGAGTATGGAGAAGAAACATTGTTAAGCATTCCCTCGCGCAGGAGCTAAGTAGAAGAAATAAACTGGGTATTAATCTAAATCTGTAGATTTCAAACTTTGCAACTGGGTGCTCATAAATAGCTGAACGCACCCAATTAATATAGCCTCCACATAAACTGATATCCAAATTAATAGTCAAGTAAAGATATACTTGTCAGTAAGGGCGACCTGCTGTTGCAAGAAATATAGAACAAGTGTCCTGCCGATATAAGGAAAAGCTCAAGAAGAGGAAAGAAGCATAATCATACCAGTACCTCAGGAACACAGCGTAACTACGTCTGGACTTCCTTAGAGGATAAAAAAGAGCAAGGCTATTTAGTGTGTGAGACCAATGACGCGTCTCCTCGCGCAGGAAAAATTATCAGCCGCAAGTAGGAGCGATCTGACTAATATGAATATAAATACATGTATCGACGTCGTGAGTAACGTACGCCTATGTCAAGTACTCATCACTAATAATATTACTTACGTTTACGCGAATTACTTGTATGATAGACCCTACTTAGTCCACTACCTATAATGGAATAAAGACCCTCATGGTAGGCAATAATAGGTACATAGTAGGTGCGTACTAATATAGGTTATAAGGCCTCACCGACCCCAGATAAGGTAGGGCTATTTAATTAAATGCCTCACTAAAAACGTATTAGGGCAAGCCCCGTAAATATAAAAACGAAATCGCATAATATACACATAATAGCCCTAGCTTAGTACGAGAAAATAGTAATATATAATTATTACTAATAGTACTCCCACAAATGTCATTGCTCAATAACTAAACCCAAACCCAATAAAGAGAGCAACAATAATCGTGAAATAGATAAAAAAAACATAAAAAAAAATATCCGTTAAGGAACGAAAACGAAGGGAGCGCACTCCTCACTCTTTCTTAAACCACCTGTATGAAAAACAGGAGTTGAAGTTAGTGACTCGCACGCCATAGACGAAGATCCGAAAGAGTAAAAAAGAGAGAAACAAAAAAC